>SEYY01001076.1:313923-323923 GCA_009176605.1 Armadillidium nasatum | reverse complement strand
AAATGAATTTTAATAATTTTCTTTTAATATATTAAAAAAAAACAAAAAAAAAAACCAGAAGAAACAATAGAAAACATGGTAAGAACAAATTAAAATTCTACTTCCCTTTCTATGGAATATCTGTCTGTACTATCTTTTTTTTAAATATTTTATTGTTATTATTATTATTATTATAATTTTTTTTTTTTTTTTCAAATTCCTAATCTCGAAGTTAACTAGAAAATTTTGCTGCGCGATTGCGATGAAATAATTAATATATTTTTAAATATTTTTGGATGTTTTTAGTGTGTGTGTCTGTGTGTGTGAGTGAGAGTGTGTGTGTATGTGTAATAGTGTAGGTGTATGTGCGTGTGTTTAAGAGTTGACCATTATACCTTTCAATTATTTTTACTAATTAATTAATTTTAATAAATTAATAGATTTTGACTGTTTCAAAACTTCACACCAATTTACTTATAAATTTAAAAAAAAAAAAAATAAAATTATAATATATATATATATATATTATATATATAATATATAATATATATATATATATATATATATTTAATATATTATAATATATAATATATATTATATTATTTATCTCTAATATCTAAATATATAATATATATATATATATATATATATATTATATAAATAATATATATTATAATAATATATAATAAAAATTTATGTCTCCTCCGGGGGCAAAGGCCCAAGGCGTACCAATTACACGGGTGGGAGCAATCGGATTCGGGGTCGCTAATGGCCACGTGCCCGATACGGGTTTAAAGTGTACAAGTCAAAGGAAGTTGGGAAAGCAGTTAAGGGAGTGTTTTCAACTCAGTAGAGTACATGTAAATGGCATAGCTGTTAGTCTGGTCGGAGAGTTGGCGAGAAAGATGAGATGTGTAGAAAGTCATGTCGCACGAGCTTCTCAATGGAAGTGGCGTGAGAGTTGAGAGTGTCCGTTGTATGAGAGATGACGCAAAATTCGACGGGAAGAAGATTGGAGGATGTAGGCAGGAGTTGATAAGACGAAAGCTAGACTCACCTTTTCAAAGAGGCTGTATGTTAGACCACCCCGATGCGAGGCGTACCCTCAAGGCGAAAACACCCCATACAGAGCAAACTGGGGTGCGTAAAAAAACTACGAAGGCGCACAGAACACCAACTCTAAGAAGCCTGTTAGAGAGAGTAATGTGATTTCCAAGAAAGATCACAGAAAAGGAACCCAAATATATAAAACAGTGAAGTTTGAGTAGTTTTCGAAGAAGGTATCATACTTGTTGGAAGATCGAAGTGAAAGATGGAGGAATTGAGTTTGGCATTGAAACAACATGTTTTCTTGCCCCATTGATAAGAATCAGAGGTCAGTTGCTCAAGGTAATCCTCTTGCGTCTATAACGGCTGTTGGGAGGGACGCTTTCATTGAAAAAGAGATAATGAAGGGTGATCATCGGCATAGGAGTTATAGAGACCAGTATAAGAAATCGTTATGAAATTAGAAAGATTGGAAAGACAATCCTTGAGATCACCTATTAAGTTTTAGAGAACGGTGGCCGTCTACAACAGCTGCTTAAGAACGACAGAAAGGAAATTAGATGGAGGTCACAGAGGATGGATAGATTTCGAAAGAGGGAATTGGAAATCAAGCTTGTGCCAAAATCTATCGAAAGCTTTCGAATGTCTACGCCACAAGCGAAAGATTCACCGAACCCCGAAGAGCAGAGGAGCAAGAGTCAGAAGTAGGGGAAGGGAAGATCACCAGTAGAACGTCCTTTTACGAAACCATATATATATATTTTTTTTTATATATTATATATATAATATATATATATATATAAAAAAAAAAATAAAAAAAATATTTAAAATTTACATATATAATATATATATATTATATATATATTTATAAAGATATAATATATTTATATATATTAATAATATATATATATATTATATATATTTTATTTGTATAAATTTATCTACTTAATATAATAAATAATAAAATATATTTATATATATATAAAATTAATATAAATTATATAATATATCTTATATATTTATATATATATATATATATATATATATATATATATATATATACTATATATATATATATAATTTTCGCCTGTCAATCAGAAAATCAGGAATACTGAAATCAAGAAACATAATAATAGGTCACACTGATGCCCAAATACCCGATCATTCCTTCATGCCCAAAAACCAGCCTCAATTTAAAGAAGAAAATTTTTGGGGCTAAAATGTTAGTTGTCAACTTATGGTCATACTTGAATACCAGATTTTAGATTCAGTTTTGAAGTAATAGAATTAGCAAGGCTTGTAATTGCTTATGCTCAGGACACTCATGCATAGTCACCACACACGCCACACACACAGACACATTATTAATATATATATAATATAAATATATATATATATATATATAATATATATATATATATAATATAATATTATATAATTATATATATATATTATATATATATATTTATATATTATATAAAATATATATTATATTTTTATATATATATTTATATATATATAATATAATAATTATAATATATATATTTATTATATATATATAAAAAAATATAATATAATAAATAATTATATAAAATATATATATATAATTATAATATATTATATATATAATATTAATATATATATATATATATATATATATAATAATATATATGTATAATATATAAAATATATATATATATAAATAATAAAAAAAAAAAAAAAAAAAACTATAATAATAATCATATTAATAATAATAATAATAATAATAATAATAATTTAAGAATGTAATATTTTCATTAAGACTAAGTATTTACTCTGTAAAAAAATGTTTTAAATATAAATTGAGCTTATATATTGCAGAAAATGCTAATTATAATGTGCTTAATTTTATACTCAATATTAAGGTAACATCAATTATGAGAAAATATTATAATTTTTATAAATTTTTTAATTTAAATATTTTTTATTTATTTTTTTTTTTATTTTATTTTTTTATAATTTTTTTTTTTTTTTTTTTTTTTTTTTTTTTTTTTTTTTTTTTTTTTTTTCTTATTTTAAATATTTATTTTTAATTAAAAGCTATTCTTAACGATCACCCTCCAACTCTGGAAGTTGTCAACTTATGGTCATACTACTACTATGGTCATACTACTACTTACGGTCATACTACTACTTACGGTCATACTACTACTTATGGTCGTACTCATTCCACTTGATTGCATCTTATGGAAGTCGTTCCTTAGGATACGTACGATCACCCTGCCAACTCTGGAAGGTTGTCAACTTATGGTCATACTACTACTATGGTCATACTACTAATTATGGTCATTCTACTACTTACGGTCATACTACCACTTATGGTCGTACTCATTCCACTCGATTGCATCTTATGGAAGTCGTTCCTTAGGTCATACTACTAATTATGGTCATTCTACTACTTACGGTCATACTACTCCTTATGGTCGTACTCATTCCACTCGATTGCATCTTATGGAAGTCGTTCCTGAGGGTACGTACCAGAGGTCGAACGCGGTGTCATCTCAATAGATATTCTCATGTTTCTTGCTTTAAAGCCTTCCAAATTTTTGACCTTATGACTTAGGTTCTCTATGGCATTTTATGATTAAACCCAACTGTCTTGTTTATTTAAATCCTGTCTAAATCAGGGGGTTCCAACCTATTTTTGATTGTGGACCCCTTGAGTCCTAACTTTAAGTATGTGAACCCCCATATACCCCATTTGTAATATTTCTAAATTAAATAAACATTTTTACCTTGAGGAACTCTTCAAAGTTTCTGTGGTCCTCTGGTGTCATTTTCCCTGGTCCTGTGATCCCTGTGTGTGTCTATGTCCATCCCTAGAAGTCCCATGTGGTCCCTGGGGTCCATGTGATCCCTGGGGGTCCATGTGATCTCTGGGTGTCCATGTGGTCCAGTGGGGGTCAGTGTCAACCCCGGTTGAGAAACGCTAGTCTAAACCCCATCGAAAATATTTCAACTACTCTAAACTCCAAAATATTGCATTTTTCTAGTTTGCTCTTTACTCTGAAATCATAATTTTTCGTGATTTCAATGTTCACCATTACTACTGGTTTTTCTGGTTCTTAAAGTACAAGTAGTGAACATGTGCATCAAATTCCAACCCATAATATCCTTGAGTAGATGGAACAGTTCTCTACCCATATCCCTGATCGTTTGGAAGTGAAACCAACATTTTTTACCATTTTAAAAAGATTATAATACTTCTCTATATAATGTCAAACCCTTAGCACTTCTGGATTATTCTGATATTCTAATAATCTTTGAATCTTATTATATTTCTTTAAGTTTTTAGCATAAACATTTTCTTACTTTGTTTAGGGAATATATGCACTTCGGTGCTGCTAACTGATCTTATTCACTGTTGTAGTGCTATGATTATTGATGGAATAATTGCATTGCATCTTATGAAGGAGATGTCCCTCGGAGAGTTCAGAGTGCATAATTGAAGTGATTAGTTTTAGTTTTATATTTTCTTTCCCTTTAACTAAAAATAGTAACATTTCCTTTAAGGGGAGCTTTATTATTAAATATATATATATAATATATAATATATATACATTATATATATATATTATATATATATATTATTATATTATATATATCAGACAGAAATTTTTTTCCCACTCCAGATTCAACCCATTAGCAGCAGCTCGCACTAATCAAAGTACAGAAGGCTCTACCACCGATCTATTCCTCTTACCCAAAAACAAGGCATAGTAGAACAGTAAACTGCTTCTCACGTACAATCGTACTTTAAATCCCTTGGGGGTGTTTTAACCCTTCTGGGATACTATGGCATTCTAGGATGCTCCTGTTTACAGGAGCAACCAAACAAAGTCAAGCAACGCCAACATGGGCACAACAACTGTTGCTACTAAATTAGCAATATAAGACATATAAAATTTTTCCGCACGCTAGGATTCGAACCCATTAACAACAGCGTCGTCGTTAGTTAATGTACAGAAGGCTCTGCCACCAACCTACGCCGCCTCCCCAAAATGAAATAGGTACCGAGTTGCTACAGTGATTCGAAGCAGAAGAGCTCGAAAACCGTTCTACTATGCACTCCTTTCTGGAAAGGCGGCGTAGCTCGGTGGTAAAGCATTCTGTACATTGTCCAACAGTGATGCTGTTGTCAATGGGTTCGAATCCTAGCGTGCGGAAAATTTTTCTTGTCTTAATTGCTAATTTCGTCGCAACAGTTATGTCTATGTGGCTTTGTACTTTGGATAGTTGCTCCTGTAACCCAGGAACACCCAGCGAAACCATAGTAACCCATTAAGGCTCGAAGCCCTCCTATCTATAATATATAATATATATAATATATATTATATATAATATATATATTATATTATATATATATATATAATATATATATAGTATTAATCTCTCATGTTGTTCGTGCTCGCCTTACTTTGGGTACTAGAAAATTGCACCTTAGTATTACGCTCGAATTACGAAATAAAGCCTCCCATTCGTGACTGCGCAAGGTACCCATAATGCCTTCTGGGGTATGAACATGCCTTCTGGGGGTAAGAACAGCCGACCCTCTCATAACAGGCATCAAACTTTGACAGCTTCAACCACAATTTTGTGTATTCGAGTTTAGATTTTTTTTTGTTGCTCTCTCTCTCTCTCTCTCTCTCTCTCTCTCTCTCTCTCTTCCTCTCTCTCTTCTCTCCGCCGCACAAACACACACACATACAAAAAAAAAAAAATTTTTTTTCCTTTTTCTTTCTCTCTCTCTCTCTCTCTCTCTCTCTCTCTCTCTCTCTCTCTCTCTGTCTGTCTGTCTCTCTATCTCTCTCTCTCTCTCTCTCTCTCTCTCTCTCTCTCTCTCTCTCTCTCTCTCACTTTTTCCTACTATAAAATCTCTACGAAGACACGCTAAATCTCATCCATCATAAACCTTTCGATTAGGTCACCTTCCACAAACTGCTTACGAAACATTATGGGAAATGTTAAAAATATGAAAATTAATATCTTCAATCATGAAACATTACAAACCACACGATTGTACCCATTTATAATGCAAATTAAAAAAAAAAACTCCCTAATAAAAATAACTATTAATACCATTAATTATAATTTAAATCTTAATAACAACATAGTATACCCTATACCCAATAATAATTTGAGTAACATTCATATACCCAAATCAAATTTATTCGTTCAAAGTTTTCCAGCTGAGTTAAAAAGATACACAAATCAAAATTATTCGTTCAACGTATTCCAGCTGAGTTAAAAAGATAGTTCCAGTTTTGGTTACAAATGAAAATTTGTACGGCTGTCCATCAGTTGGTCGACAAGCGGGATATTTAACTATTTTTTCTATAATGGGGGCTTATAAGACATTTTGAACATCATGCTATTATGTTATATATATATATATATATATATATATATATATATATATATATATATATATATATATATATATTATATAATATAACAAATAGTTATGAGCCTTCCAGTGATTTCATTTCCTGTTTTGATGCGGAGAACGCTTGCTACTATCCAAAAGGTCAGTTCGAATCCTAGTATAGCAGACTTTAAATTATATATATATATATATATATATATATATATATATATATATATATATTATTATATATATGTGTGTGGTGTGTGTGTGTGTGTGTGTGTTGTGTATGTATTGTTATACCAAAACTTCCGGATACTCTTGAGACTCACCATTTTACCCATTCTTTTTCTGTCCCTGTTTCTGACCCCAAACTTTATCGCTATGCTCATTCTTATATGTACACTACTGGTAAAGCCTAGAGCACACTTCCTTCTTTTGATTCCACCACTCTTTCTATGATTTAAATACTTTTAAACTCCGGGTATCGGTAAACCCTTGATTGCTTAACTATTAGTTTAGACTTCCCAACATTGGTGGTTTACTTGTGAGCCCCTGGGCTTTTGAATCTGAATATATAGTACTTGTCGCTTTCACCGTTCAACTAACTTAACATAACATAACCTAGAAGTGATGAAATATGTTTGATAGATGCAATATTTATAAGATTGCGACAATTAAAATTTGACAATTACGCAGACAAATTTGTCTTGAAAATAAAAATATATTTAAAAGGTACAAGCATTTGGGTGGTGAAACCTACATGTACCGAATATATATATATATATATATATATATATATATATATATATATATATATATATATATATATATTATAATATATATATATAATATAATATATATATATATATATCATATAACTATCTAGAAATTATATAATATGAGAAATAATCGTGTTGCCAAAAACAAGAGAAGAAACATTCTGGCAACTATCTAGTAACTATCACTTAACGACATCTGGCTAATAAATATGAAACAAATTTGTCAATATTAACATATGTTACATAAAAAAAATAAAATTGACAATGTTTTTAAATCTTAAAAACAGTCTTAGAACTTCGATAAATCATTTGCTAAACAAAGAAGAAGTAAAAAAAAATATGTATCGACAGCAATAATATATCATTTGATATAAAAATTGAAACAAAACGTTACTGATAATATATATTTACGTCAGTAAATTACGAAGTGTAACGATAAAACTACGTCACAAGCATACTGAGGTGTGTTTTCACTGAAAGCATCTAACATATTAATAACACATGCAATTCTTTTAACTACAATAATAATGTAATTATATTGCATTGTTGTATGTTGTGTTGTTTTTATTTTCGTTTGTTTGTTTTCTTTGTCTAGGCAATTTATATATTATATATATATATATATATATAATATATATATATATATATATATATATATATTATATATATATATATATATATATATATATATATATATATATATATATATTTATATATTATATAATATAATTTTGTAAAGTGAATTTTTTACAAATACACACATACACACGCATACACACACACACAACGAACACTTTCCTTTAATAATATTAAACTTGGTACCTCACTGGCATTCCACTATTCTAGGAAGGGAAGGAAAACTTTCTAGGAAGTTTCTTCCTAGGCTCCGCATGACACGCACTACCGTTATGCCACAGTCTAAGTTTGGTGTTTGTTCTTGAACGGAGCATGCGAACATATCTTGATGTGGTTTTACTCATACATCTCTACTTAGTTCTCTTCATTATAAACTCTATTAAATACTCTATCATTATTAACTCTATTATTATCAACTCTATCATTAGCAACTCTATCATTATCAACTCTATTATTATCAACTTTATTATTATCAACTCTATAATTATTAACACTATTATTTATTATCAACTTATTATTATTAACTCAATTATTATCAAGCCTATCATTTTCAACTCTTTAATTATCGGTTCTATTTTTATCAATTCTATCATTATCAACTCTATCTTTAACAACTCTTTAATTATCATTTCTATTACTATCAACTTCTATCATTATCAACTCTATCATTATCAACTCTTTAATTATCAGTTCTATTATTATCAACTTTATTATTATCAACTCTATCTTTATCAGTGATTTTCTTCAATTTTTCCACCTATTGAAATATTGTTACATCATTCTCTTTATATTGTTGCATTACAAGATGCACTTCTCTTCTGAACTCTTTTGTCCCATACATTCTCCTGTGAGGAGGGTTGGTATTATGTATTTTATATCTGATTTATTACTTATTTTTTATTTGCTATTCTATTACTGTCAATTTGGAAAGGACAACTCGTTTGGGATGCATACCTCAACTGTCAGGTATTTAACTGTCTTTAAAAATTCGAATTCTACAACTGATCTTCTTAAAACAGTTCCTGATTTTCCTATCTCTTTCTACTGTTCTATTAACTATCCTATCCTATGAAAAACAGTTCCTGATTTTCCTATCTCTTTCTACTGTTTTATTAACTATCCTATGAAAAACAGTTCCTGATTTTCCTATCTTTTTCTACTGTTCTATTAACTATCCTATGAAAAACAGTTCCTGATTTTCCTATCTCTTTCTACTGTTCTATTAACTATCCTATGGAAAACAGCTCCTGATTTTCCTATCTCCTTCTACTGTTCTATTAACTATCCTATGAAAAACAGTTCCTGTTGGTTTGTTCTATTAACTATCCTATGAAAAACAGTTCCTGATTGTCCTATCTTTTTCTACTGTTCTATTAACTATCCTATGAAAAACATTCTATTAACTATCCTATGAAAAACAGTTCCTGATTTTCCTATCTCCTTCTACTGTTCTAGTAACTATCCTATGAAAAACAGTTCCTGATTTTCCTATCTATTTCTACTGTTCTATTAACTATCCTATGGAAAACAGCTCCTGATTTTTCTATCTCCTTCTACTGTTCTATTAACTATCTTAAAGCAATATAATCGTTGTTGGTATCAACATAAAAAAAAAATAGCATTGAAACCTCATAACACAGGGTTGCAATTGTGATGGAAGTATAGCAGAAGTTTGAAATTCTTTTCAGATGTCAGAATTTCTTTTTTTGCTTAAAGATAACACAACTGTATTAGGGTTTCATCCTCACTTTCATATATTACTTCTCGTTAAGCTTTTGTGATTTCAATTTTAACCTTTTTTGGGGGGATATTGTTCAATCCAATGCTAAAAAGCTTATTAATTGTTCTTACCAATACCTTCGACTTTTTAACTTTGCTTCGACAGGACGTTTTCTCTTCGTTTCTCTTTTCTGTAAGTTCTGCACCAGCAGGTACTTGATGGAGCTCCTTAACGACTCTAAGTAGCAAAAGAGGTTTTGGGTCTTTACTCGAATTTTATTTAGGAATTAAAACCTTTAAGGTTTGCTAAATATAATAATTCAACCTTTTTTCCAGTTATCTCTGTTCTGTGGATTTCCATTTCGTAAATTGTATTTAGTATAACTTACTTTGAAGCTTGCCTTCGAAATCTTTTAATAAATATACATACCTT
>SEYY01001076.1:298923-303923 GCA_009176605.1 Armadillidium nasatum | reverse complement strand
CTCAGGGACCGTAGATGTCAGTTTTTTTAAGGAGAAATATCCTGAAATCGCCCAAGACTTAAATAGTTTTTAAGAGAATACGAAACTTCACAATTTGGAATTAGGTGGATCAAACAAAGCTTTGGATCATATTATAAATTGTTAAGAAGGAGGGAGGTAGACAGAATATATAGGGAGGGGGGAGAGAGAAAGATAGAGGTGAGAGAGAGACAGGTTGGAAGAAATATAGGGGGAGAGAGAGAGAAAGGGAGAGAAGAGAGAAAGTGAGGGAGAAACGAATGAGAAAATATGGAAGTAGATAGTGAGAGGGAGAGAGAAAGAGAGAGGTAGACATAAAATAGGTGGGGGAGAGAGAAAGGGAGAGAAGAGGTTAAGTGAGGGAGAGACGAATGAGACAGGTTTGCAGAAAATATGGAAGGAGATAGTGAGAGAGATGGAGAGTAAGAAAAGGGAGAGAGGGGTTAACAGAAAATATGAAGAGCAATAGAGAGAGAGAGAGAGAGAGAGAGAGAGAGAGAGAGAGAGAGAGAGAGAGAGAGAGAGAATGAATATATATATAATATATATATATATATATATATATATATATATATATATATATATATATATATATATATATATATATATATATATATATATATATATATATATATATATATATATATATATATATATATATATATATATATATATATATATATATATATATATATATATATATATATATATATATATATATATATATATATATATATAATCACAATCCTTTAAAAAAAAAGGAAAGAAAATATTCTTAAATTTAATAGATATAAAAAAAGAGATTTAAAAATGGGATAAAAAAAAAAACAATGACTCATTTCCAACTTTATCATTCGAAATCCTTAAGACGCAAATTTATTTTCAATATACTCGGAAGGATTTTCAAAGGATATATTTAAGATTAGGGAATTGGGGTGAAACCTGAGGTTACAAGCACCCCTTTGCATATTAATAATTCTATATTAAACCAAATATACATACAAAATTATATATATATATATATATATATATATATATATATATATATATATATATATATATATATATATATATATATATATATATATATATATATATATATATATATATATATATATATATATATATATATATATATATTATATATATATATATATATATATATAGAGAGAGAGAGAGAGAGAGATAGAGAGAGGGAGAGAGAGGAATATGGAGTGGAACACCTTCTGCATTCCTTTACCTCTTCAGGTGGTTGTAGCTCCTTTCTCACCTTCGTTCCTACAGCAGGAGTGTCCTTTGATTGCTCCAAAATACTCATCATTTCTTGACACCTGTACAGTGGCATAAAGGTAAAGGGCTTGATCACGTGCTTGAAGGGGCTGGTTTGATCCCCCAAGAGGATCCTAGTAAAAAGCTACCTGGAAAGTTCCCCCTCCTCCAATATGGCGATGCTATTCAGTTATGGTATGAAGTTTTTTATTATAAAAATAAAACAAAATCAAAAAGAAATATGTTTTAAATAATTAATGACATCTATTACAGCTGCCCAGGAGATCCCAGATACTGGGGCCATACCTCTGAATTAAGGGGGTGGGGCTAGAGTGACTTTGGTTATAAGGTTTGACTTTTTCTCATTAATTTCTCTAAAATTCGCACATATTTTAATCTCCACTCAGTTGAGCATCGCCTTTCCTCCTATTCTTAACCGAAACTCAGGAGTCAATTACTTCTGACACTTAACCCTATAGTCTATTTCCTCCTTCTGTTTTAACTAGTTGCGTTTCCCTACCTGTAATCGTTTGAAGGTAGATTAGTCCTGTCTTAAATATGGCTTATAAGCTCTGTTTCAAACAGGACTAAACCTCCTTCATGTAATTTCAAAAAGCTTGATAAATGTCGGAAGTAAACTTTTGTTAACGTCAGTTTAAAGGCGGATTTTATACAATTGTACTCAACAATATTCTCTGTTCTATTGTTATTGAATTAAAGTCTTCCGAATTTTCTATACAATAATTTCTGGCCTATTGTCTATCTACAATTAAATTCATCTGTACTGCACTAACTTATGACTGTTTAAACTAAAATATGAAGACTTTCTGTAGTCTTCTGTCTATAAAATCGTTATTCTGGGTATTTCAATATACGTCACTGTCACAGGCTTTTCTAAAGTACTTACATAACATTTACTGAACTATCGAACGAATTTTATGTTCATAGAAAGTTTTAGTAGCAAGACCAGCTACTTATTTTTATATCTGGTCGTCTTCGAGAAGATCCGACCATACTATCCTTTTTCTTAATTTCCATTCCATCCTTTTATACTGTTAGCATTTTTCCTCCTCTCGGTTTCTTCGACCACTTCCTATATCTCTGAAATCTATTTTATCACATCAAGTCTCCTGTAGGAAAGATTCTTAACTTAAACGAGGAGAGGCTTGTTGCAATTAGGTTCGGAAGACTGATCAAGACATGAAATCGTACTTCTCCGACTACCTTTTGAATGATTAATAAGTCGGAGAGAAGAGGGCCCTCTCAAAGTATACAGAGAGCTAAATCCAATAATTCTCACTGATAAAAAAGACCAGACTTTATTGAAAGCTTTAGAATGCCTTGTTCCAAAGAAGAAGACTCACAGAAACACCGAAAGGCAGAGAAACAAGGTCCTTAGTCTAGCATTCCTAACGTAAGATATACTGAAGATTTGAAATAAAAAAATAAGAACTAAGATTTTTCCAAGTCTCCTTGTTAATAATAGATTTGAAACTTTTTGAGAGAGCAAAAGATAAAGAGATGGGGAACTATCGCTTTTTATGGCCGAGACTGAAGGAACTCAAGTGCAACAAGAAGAGGTAAAATTTGATTGACAGAGATGAAATGATATTCCATGTCATGAAAAATTTTTAGAATTAAAATTTTCTTATAATAACTTTAGGAATAGTTGTCGGGAAAGACCTTTTTCAACATTAAGCCAAAAAAAAAAAAAAAAAGTTTAGAAAGCCAATCTTCAAAAGAGATTGCGATGTTAGAAATGAGTTGGAGGAGTGTACAGTCGTGAACAAAAGTTCGTTCCTATTAAGCTGGAAATAAATATTTATATAAAATGGAGATCATCTCAGGTTCAGCCAATCACAGTTCAATTAAGCCCCTCTCAATGTTTTTATTTTCTTTTTATTCAAAATAGAGCTTTTATGAAATGATCTCCATTTTATATAAATATTTATTTCCAGCCTAATAGGAACGAACTTTTGTTCACGACTGTACATGAGGAAAAATATAACTAGAATCCTCTGAAGTAGACTAAAATCTAAAAGTTTGCGAGAAGAACTTATCTAATTAACAAAATAAAAACAACTGGAATATAACCAGAAATAACAACTATAATTCTATTGTATCGTAATAGTTATAATCAATCTTTAGGCGTCATTGAGTGATCAAACAAAAGAATATAAAATCTTTACAAACAAAGGCAGTAATGATCGAGTGTTTTAAGTACTCAACCATATTTCGTGAACCACGTGATTTCACTGACTGTGTGAGCATAAAAAAGTTTTTAAACCATTCTGACAGATGTAATTCTTAACGGATAGTATATATATATATATATATATATATATATATATATATATATATATATATATATATATATATATATATATATATATATATATATATATATATATATATATATATCTCTAGTGGACAATGGCCAGAGGCCTACCAATCCCCAAAGGAGTTGTGGAAAAACCGGAAATCTGGTCAAGTTAAAGGCTGACATGTTCCGAAACACGGCGTTCAAAAGTGTGTAAATCAAAGGAGGTTGGGAAAACACATAAAGGGAGTGTGTTTCAGACTTCACCAGTAGAATACGTGTAAGACAGCATAGAGGCTAAGTCTGGAATTAGAGAATTGAACAGAGAAAGGATGATATTGTGTAGAAAGGAATGCCACAAGACCCTTCTCGTTGGAGGAGGAATGCGACGGGAGTGTTCAGAAGAGCATTATTCATCGTAATAGTGATAGTATAAAGAGAGTAACGCAACAATTTGACTGCCAGAAAGAGACTGGAGAAAATTAGTGAGAAGGAAGAGTTGATAAGACGAAAAAACATAAAATCTTTTCAAGGAGAGCTGTATGAGTGGAACCACCCCAGATGTGTGAGGATAGATTCAGAAAGAGGAAAGTTTGGAAATCAAAGCTTTGTGCCAGACTCTATCGAAAACCTTCGATATGTCCAGCGCGACAGCAAAAGATTCACCGAAATGCCGAAAAGCGGAGGCCAAGTGTCAGAGAGAAGGGAAAGAACATCACCAGTAGAGCGTTTATCACAAAAGCCATTTTGTCGATCAGAGATAAGATTAGAAAAATTGCGACATTTCCAAATCGTCTTCCTGTTAAGGATAGATTCGAAAACTTTAGAAAGAAAAGAGGTTAAAGAAATGGGACGGTAGTTGGGGGGTTGAGAGGGAACCTCTTTTCCGTCACAGGTTGAATGAACGCACGTTTCCATCTAGAAGGGAAAGTTGAAGTAGAAAGACAGAAACGAAATATATATATATATATATATATATATATATATATATATATATATATATATATATATATATATATATATATATATATATATATATATATATATATATATATATATATATATATATATATATATATATATATATATATTGATGATGCAGTAAAATAGATTTAATATGACAAAAAAAAAAAAAAAAAATCTATTTCTTCCTTTTTTCTTTTTTTTCTTTTCTCAGTGTATTCGAAACGGTGTCCCCAATTAGGAGTGGATCGAAAGGTCTCCCCAATTAGTCCGATGTCTCAAATTTCATTCTCAATGACTTTAATTAGTTCTATTATGATTTTATATATATATATATATATATATATATATATATATATATATATATATATATATATATATATATATATATATATATATATATATATATATATATATATATATATATATA
>SEYY01001076.1:286423-293923 GCA_009176605.1 Armadillidium nasatum | reverse complement strand
TATATCAATCTTTTTACCTTAGTTACGCTCTCTCTCTCCTCTCTCCCTTGACCTCTCCCTCCCACTCTCAATCATGTTAAAGATATGACCACCGTCCACAAAAAAAAATTGAGATTCAGTGGACAGAGCTCGAGGACATGTTTATCAGGCTGGGAGAAGTGAGTTTAATAATTCAGAGGGTGAAGAGAAAAGTACCTCGGGGGATTTTTTCTCATCCTAATTGACATTTGTCTCTGGGTTTTGGGTCTTACGTTGTCCGGCTAAATCGCTTGTTAGGTTTTAATGTCCTTAATTCGGGGGTTTTGTGGGGAAGGTGGGGGGAAATATGTGGGAGAGGAAATAAGACTCTCAAGGATTTTTCCCCCTTTAAAAGTATAGGGGGAGGGGGTTGGACTTCCGATTTTGGGTAATTTTAAATTTTTTGTGAAGTAAAAGATACATACGAGCGCCCAAATATATATATATATATATATATATATATATATATATATATATATATATATATATATATATATATATATATATATATATATATATATATATATATATATATATATATATATATATATATATATATATATATATATATATATATATATATATATATATATATATATATATATATATATATATATATATATATATATATATATATATATATATATATATATATATATATATATATATATATATATATATATATATATATATATATATATATATATATATATATATATATATATATATATATATATATATATATATATATATATATATATATATATATATATATATATATATATATATATATATATATATATATATATATATATATATATATATATATATAGCTTAGGTGTAGATTGTTTCTGAGTTTCGATATTTTTTATATTGATATTTTATTTTAATCGATATTCTTTATATCGATATTTTAACCTTTTTTTTAAAGAAATTTTAGTTTAAGTTTCACTGTATATATATATATATATATATATATATATATATATATATATATATATATATATATATATATATATATATATATATA
This sequence comes from Armadillidium nasatum, assembly GCA_009176605.1. Lineage (NCBI taxonomy): Eukaryota > Metazoa > Arthropoda > Malacostraca > Isopoda > Armadillidiidae > Armadillidium > Armadillidium nasatum. Next base: position 292,875 of record SEYY01001076.1, on the reverse strand, counting down.
TATATATATATATATATATATATATATAATGTTTTGTATTTGTATTTACGGCCTGTATGGCCTGTATATCATGTTGCAACGTTCTTATAGGTTAGGCCTCTTTTACGGCAACTTCGGTAGTTCAGGTTATAAGTCGAACTAAGTACGCTAGAAAACTAAATAATAATAATTATAAAAGTAATTAGAATAATAGGCATACATGAAATGAAAACTAAATAATAATAACACAAATATCAAAAAATTTGAATTGGCATATCGATGTTTCGATATATCGATATTTTCGAATATCGATATTTTCTAAAAATCGAAACTCAGAAACAATCTAACCTTTATCATATATATATATATATATATATATATATATATATATATATATATATATATATATATATATATATATATATATATATATATATATATATATATATATATATATATATATATATATATACACTCGGAAAATTCGATCGATGTTTATGAAATAATTTTGAAAAATATTTCTAAAATATTTTCCTAATTTGTCAGGTTTTCAATTCCAAATTATATTCAAATATTACTTTAAAAAAAAATAAAATAAAATAAAATAAAAACATACTTTTTAATGAACCACAAAACCTTTAAGATAGTCTTACTGAATGGTCGATCAACCAGTATATAATTAACCTTTAATTTCTATATATTTTTTTTTCATCAAAAAAAAAAAAAAAAAAAAAAAGAAAGAAAAATTTGGTTAAAAAAAAAAAGTAAAAACTGATTTTTTTAAAGCTTATTCACATTGAGAAAAGAATTTCAAGTGCAAGGGAAAGGGAGCTGGTACCCTCTAATTTCTCCCACTTTCACATCTTCCGTTTTCTGCCGTGGCGAGAAGGTAATGTAAATAAAGATATTCAGAGAGATGTTATTAATCTCGGTTCGAAAAAAAGCACAGAATGTGTAGAAGACAAGTCCAATAATAATAATAATAATAATAATAATAATAATAATAATAATAATAATAATAATAATAATAATAATAATAATAATAATAATAATAAATAAAGGTATAAAAAGTGTTTATCAACAAAAATAAGAAAGAAAGAATAACATAAACGTAAGAGGTTTATCGACAGGTAAAATAAGGTGAAAGAACTCTTAAGAAGAAATTTTTCAATAAGATCAGTAAAAGGATAGGTAAGAGGAATCCATCAACAGAGTTTCACAAGAGACAGTAAAAAAAGGTAAAAGGAGTTTATTAATAAGAGCAGTAAAAGAAAAGGTAAGGGGAGCCCATCAACAGAGTTTCACAAGGGACAGTAAAACAAAGGTAAAAGTAATCTATTAATAAGAGCACTAAAAGAAAAGGTAAGAGGAACCCATAACAGAGTTTTATAAGGGATATTAAAACAAAGGTAAAAGTAATCTATTAATAAGAGCACTAAAAGAAAAGGTAAGAGGAACCCATAACAGAGTTTTATAAGAGATATTAAAACAAAGGTAAAAGTAATCTATTAATAAGAGCAATAAAAGAAAAGGTAAGAGGATCCCATCAACAGAGTTTTATAAGAGACGGTAAAACAAAGGTAAAAGTAATCTATTAATAAGAGCAATAAAAGAAAAGGTAAGAGAGGCCACTAGCCGAGTGAGTCAAATTACACAAATATATTTTTAAATTGTATATAATACTGTAATTTGATAAAATTCAGGTTAAAATGATAATTTAAAAAAGAAAAATTGGAACATTTAGTTACACACACATAATATATATATATATATATATATATATATATATATATATATATATATATATATATATATATATATATATATATATATATATATATATATATATATATATATATATATATATATATATATATATATATATATATATATATATATATATATATATATATATATATATATATATATATATATATATATATATATATATATATATATTATATATATATATATATATATATATATATATATATATATATAATATATATATATATATATATATATATATATATATATATATATAATATATATATATATATACATACAAAAAAAAAAAAACGTATAGTTAGTAACGCCTCCCCTAATACACGACTAATACCAAAGACGTTTTCTTCTTCTTATAAGCATTATAAACATAAAATGCCTTGTGCATCTTACGTATACGTAAACCAAGAAAGAAAGAAGGAAAAGAAGAAAAAAAAAGAAGAAGATAGAAAAAAAAGAAGAAAAAGAATAAGAATAAGATAGAAAAAGAAAAACAAAAACAATGAAGTTTTTTTTTTCTACTGGTTCTCTCATCAAAGGAAATCCGTAAGGCTAATAGCAAGCTGTCTCATCTATTTAGTGTGAAGCTCAGTTATAATCGATATATCAAATAAATTTATGGCAATTCGGGGCGCACTGAGAATATTAAAAGTATGAAGCTTGTCTTCATATATTTCTTTATTAATTAATTTGGAATCTTCTGGGGGAAAACTTTTTTTTTTTTTTTAAACTTAAATGGAAATTTCGGTTGGAGAAGAAAAGCGATTGAGGGACGTGAGTCTGTGTGTGTGTGTGTGTGTGTGTGTGTGTGTGTGTGTGTGAGAGAGAGAGAGAAAATATTTTTTATTAAATTTAAAAAAAAAAAAAACTCAAAAAAAAAAAAAAAAAAAAAAAAAAAAAAATTATATATATATATATATATATATATATATATATATATATATATATATATATATATATATAATATATATATATATATATATATATATATATATATATATATATATATATATATATATATATATATATATATATATATATATATATATATATATATATATATATATATATATATATATATATATATTATATATATATATATATATATATATATATATATATATATATATATATATATATATATATATATATATATATATATATATATATATATATATATTCCAGCTATCACTATTGCTTATGAACAGAGTTTTATTCGAGGAGAGGATATTAAAATAATAGTGAAAGCGTCAAGTGTAAAAATCAGGTATAATTTCCTCACATCGCAAATTTTGCAGGTGTGCACTTAGGTAAGTTTTAAAGTGAGGGAGATTAAATTCGGTGGGAGACATAGAAGGTGGAAGAGAATTACACAAAACAGTGGTTGATGGACAGAAGCACAACAACGAACAGCCATGAATTAGTTGCCACTGTCAACACAAAAATCATTTGAGACTCTTCATCCCTTGTGCAACAAGGATACCGTTGAAAAGAGACAAAGCAATAACGTCACGTCACAAAGATTGGAAAGTATGAAACAGTTTATAAATCTTTTGGCCTTTCGAATCAACCCTATCAAAAAAAGATGGATAAAACCTGATCCACTCAAGATATGAGAACAGTACCCCATAATATCGGCGCGTAAATGGATAGAGCTAGTTGAACAACTTAGAAAATCATTAATGACAAGTAGGAAAAAAGCAGGAGACGAAACAAAATGCTGTGAAACACCATTGTTGACAGGAAAGAAGAAGTCGTGGATAGAGCTAGTTGAACAACTTAGAAAATCATTAATGACAAGTAGGAAAAGAGCAGGAGACGAAACAAAATGCTGTGAAACACCATTGTTGACAAGAAAGAATAAGTCGTCCCATCAACAACAGCTGATTTGTAAAAATTGGAAAGAAAGCTAGAAAACAAGCAATGAGAAGGAAACCTAAAAGAGAGGAGCTTGGAAAGCAAAGGTCGTATGTCATAACCAAACGAGTCCTGTATATGTCACTTATTTTAAATGCTATTATTAAACACTAATAGTAGTATTAATATTTTAAGATTCATGATAATACTAAAAATAAAAATTAATATAATAACACTATTAATTAAATTAGAAAGCAAAAGTAATTTCTTCATCAATGACTAGGGTAGGAAAAAGAGCTAATACAAATAATAATAATAATAATAATAATAATAATAATAATAATAATAATAATAATAATAACAATAATAATAATAATAAAAATCTTAAAATTTTAAAATTTTAAAAAAAAAAAAAAAAAAAAAAAAAAAAAAAAAAAAAAAAAATTAATATAAATAATAATAATAATAATAATAATAATAATAATAATAATAATAATAATAATAATAATAATAATAATAATAATAATAATAATAATAATAATAATAATAATAATAATAATAATAATAATTAATAATAAATAATTTTTACAAAATTTTTGAAAATTCATAAGTATTTTAGTAATGATCTATAAATTTTTTAAATATAGCTAATTCTTTATATATATATATATATATTATATATATATATATATATATATATATATATATATATATATATATATATATATATATATATATATATATATATATATATATATATATATATATATATATATATATATATTATATATATATATATATATATATATATATATATATATATATATATATATATATATATATATATATATATATATATATAATATATATATATATATATATATATTATATATATTATATAAATATATATTAATATATATAAAAAAAAAAAAAAAAAAAAAAAAAAAAAAAATTTAATTAAAAAATGAAAATAAAAATAAAATAAAACAGTTTTTTTTTCCTTTACGAAGGCAATGGGTAACACGGCAATAGCTATAGATGTTGATCCTTTAGTGTGGTTAGGTATTTTACATTTATATCTTTGGTTATTCTGCATTTTCATGGTCCAATGACAAACACCATCTATCATGATATGAGGATTAGGGATTTGCTTGTTGCATGTTCTATTATTGCTTTGGAGCATATGCTGTTTCAAGACTGGAAGGGACTTGTTTCCGTTGAAAAAACTTTTTCTACGTTGACAAAGCAGAGAGTTTGCAACACTTAGCTTCACTGATTGCAATTGATATTGTAATTTTTTTTAGACACTCCCAAACTAATAGCATCTCTTCTGTAAAGAAGCCAAGCATTTACTACTGATTCCTCAATAAAATGATAAATAGATAGATAGATATATAGATGGATATAGACATAGATAGATAGATAGATAGATAGATAGATAGATAGATAGATAGATAGATAGAAGATAGATAGATAGATAGATAGATAGATAGAGAAGATATTACAAAAAAATATTGCTCTTCTGAAATCTGTGGTCGGATCCTGTTCCTTTGTTTGTTCCTTCTGAGGGCAACTAGTGCAATTGAGAACAAAGTACATTCATACTTTTGATATGCAGATATCTGAACCCAGACCAATTCATACGCTTCTCATATAAAATATGGAACACCCTTCTACTTTCTATTTCCACCACTTCCTCTCAACCCTCTAACTACCGTCCAATTTCTTTGACCTCCATTCTTTCTAAAGTTTTTGAATCTATCCATAATAGGAAGATTTGGAAACATCTCAATTCTTCTAATCTTATCTCTGATCATCAGTATAGTTTCGCAAGAAACGCTCTACTGGTGATCTTCTCTCCCTTCTCTCTGATTCTTGGTCCTCCGCTCTTCGGCATTTCTGTGAATCCTTTGCTGTGGAGCTGGACATATCGAAAGCCTTCGATAGAGTCTGGCACAAAGCTTTGATTTCTAAACTTCCCTCTTTCGGAATCTATACTTCTCTCTGTGATCTTCTCTCTAATTTCCTTTCCGTTCGTTCTATATCAGCTGTTGTAGACGACCACCGTTCTTCCTTTAAATCTATTAATAGTGGTGTTCCTCAGGGTTCTGTCCTATCTCCAACACGTTTTCTGCTTTTCATTAATGACCTTCTTTCTATTACCTCATCTCCTATCCACTCCTATGCTGATGACTCAACCCTTCATTACTCCTTCCAGTTTGAAAAACGTCCCACCCATCAGCAGTTGATAAACTCGAGAAGGGTAGCCTTGGAGCAGCTAACCTCTGATCTTTCACATATTTCCAATTGGGGCAGAGAAAACATGGTTGTTTTCAATGCCCCAAAAACTCAATTCCTCCATTTCTCCACTCGACACAATCTTCCACACAACTATAATGTCTTCTTCGAAAACACACAACTCAAACCTTCATCTGTCCTCAATATTCTTGGCGTATCCTTTTCTCGTGATCTTTCTTGGAAAGATCACATTACTTCTCTTTCTAAACAAGCTTCTAAGAGGTTGGGTGTTCTGAGGCGCCTTCAGAATTACTTCACGCCACCCCAGTTGCTTGCTCTGAATAGGAGTGTTGTTCGCCCCTGTATGGAGTACGCTTCGCACATCTGGGGTGGTTCCACACATACAGCTCTCCTAGAGAAGGTGGAGTCTAGGGCATTTTCGTCTCATCAACTCTCCTGCTCTTACTAACTCTCTTCAATCTCTTTCTGCACGTCGAATTGTTGCGTCACTCTCTCTTTACTATCGCTATTACAACAGGACACTGCTCTTCTGAACTCTCTCGTCGCATACCTCCTCCATTGAGAAAAGCTCG
>SEYY01001076.1:278923-281423 GCA_009176605.1 Armadillidium nasatum | reverse complement strand
AAATACGTAAATATGAAACATTTTTCTCTAAACATACAAAAATGAACATAAAAATGTGGGAAGAAGAGATGGGCGAAAACTCCTAGATTTGATTCTTTTGCTTGTGTACTTCGTGGCTGACACTAATGAAAAATAAAAGATATCACCAGATATAAACTAATATTTTGTTGGTCCATGCCTCTGGCCTGTATAATTGCCCGTAGGTATGGACAGGATTAGCATCCGAATGTATTTTTCACGGATATCGTACTCCTAAAGATAAATGATGGCTTCTTGAAGTCCGTGGTTTCTTTTCACTGACAGCAAATCATACACAATGCAACGATTCTATATCGGGTTCATATCTTGACTATTACCCGGCAACGTAAGCGTCGCAATAGACTGTTGAGGTAATGATTCTCCAACCTGTATCAATATGTATGCACGAAAATCATGTAGTAAGGCAAAAATGTACAATTTGGTATATACGGATGTGACTACTTACCTGTTTTGCGCGATGAAATGGATCAGAGTCGTCCTGAAAGATGCAATTTCTTGACTGGTTGAAATGAGCTGTGATGGTTGGCAACAAATTGGCTCGCAGTAGGTTTATATAACCTTTGGCCTTTAGATTTCACTGGTACCACATTTTGATCATTCCCAATCTAAAACTATATTATTTTCGCCTAGTGCATGATGAAACTGATGACGACTCTGATCTATGAGGTGTTTGGTGAAAATTTTCTTAAAATCAAAAATGTGGTTGATTCAAAAACCTACCCAGATTTGAGATTATTCTAATAATTTGTTGGATGTTCTTATCTTTTTCTACCATAGAAATTCTCGATATAAATTTTAAGCTGCAGTCTCTACTTGGACTACAACTTACTTTAATTTTTTGATCTTGTATCTTCAATGGTTCTTTAAACATCTTTTCTTACACGCTGATTGAATAACACTGAAAATTTTATATGACTTCTTTATTAATTATTGGTGGAAACGCTTAATAATATGGAAGATATATCGGTCTTCACCAAAAAGGTACGGTTTGTGATATTTTCCCTTCTACTAAATTTAATATTCTTACTATCCATGTTTCGATGGTACTTAGGATAGGTATTATTTTATTTCATTCCTCTTAATAACACCAGTTCAACCTCGGAAGTGTGCAATGCTGTTATTAGATAGTCTTAGAAGGTTTCCATAAAGTGAAAACGGTTTCCTCCTTACCAAAAATAGAACATAATAAAAAATAAAGCTTCTGAGCTTGGGGGAAAAACTGTTAAAACATCTGAAAACTTACCTTCCTTCAATAATACACAAAGACATTCCATTTAATCACCTTTCTTCAGTAAAGACCTCATTTGACCTTCTTTTACGCCATTAATTCTGTTTAGTACAATTCAGGTCACCTTCTCGCACTCTTTCAAGTCGTCTTTATCTCGTAATTAAGAATAATAGGGAAAAAACAGACATTTTCAATTATAACCATAAAGTAAGTAGTCTAGATGACATCTAGATGACATCGATTCCACAATTTCCTCAAGTTTTAAACCGTTGATATTTTTCTTAATCATTACCTTATTTAATGCTCGTATTTTTTATGGTTTCTACGATGGCCATCGACATCAGGAATCTCTTATTCTCATGAAATACAATTTTGACAATTTTAGAGCATTTGGAATTCTTTCATATTTTACATATCTGTGGTACAATGACATTTGAGTGATGTGTAGAGTCATGATGGCATAACTAATCTACAAATTACTACAGGGTGGCATGATATTAAGGATGTTCCATGGTCAAGATTCTTTAAGAATATTGAAGATTCTTTAAGGGAAGTGGCCCATGAAGCGTATCCCACTTGAAAATTGAAGATAGAAATTTCTATCTTCAATTTTCGCTGCCGCGAGCTGGAATGGTCACGTGATGAAAACAAACATGGAGGAGTTAGGTCAAGAACTTTTTTTTTTTTTTTTAATACCTTTTGCAAATATTCTTATTCAGATAGATTTATTTGTAAATTATTACGGATAATTATTTTATCATTTTTTGATCATTAATTTGTTTTAAATGAAGGAAATTAATTATTTTCAATTATTTAAAAATTTCTTTAATAATGGCTGCCACCACCAGTCTTTTTAAAATCGTCTTTTGACTCATAGTTATCTTATTTTCTTACATTATGGCCTTAATGATATTAATTAAATTAAGTGATTGTTTAAGTTAATTAAATTGATTAAATTAGATTTTAAAATATATTTACGTTTGTTTAAATACATCAGCTGATAATTGCTAAAGCAAAGTGTCCCACCAATATTCAAGATTCTTCAAGATATTTTTTCGCTGCTGCCGTGGGCTTAAGCGTGACGTCACGTTTGATTTCATGGAACAACATCCATTGCTTTTAAAAGCTTTAGAAACATTTTCGTGTTTACACCTCCTTTTTGTTCACACAAATCTAACATTTTCCAGATCGTTTCAGGTTTGCCTAAAATAACATTTTACTCGTTTTCTGCTC
>SEYY01001076.1:273923-276423 GCA_009176605.1 Armadillidium nasatum | reverse complement strand
ATAAATAAATAAATAAAAAAAACGAGTAACAAGGATAAAAGAACTACGAACGTTTCAGGAAACTAATTCTTCCCTCTCATCAGCTCAACTGAAGACAGAAGGTAGAAAACAAAAGCAAGAAGTTTCACACTATCAACACAAAGTCGATGTAAAAAGATGCAACACAAGCATTGCAATTTTTCTCCAAATAGCAAACAATCACAAAATAAACTGGAATGATGCCACATTTTTGTTTTCATCAAAGTCAAAAAATCTAAACAGATTCATTGAAGCATTTTTTATTAAAACTTTTGATAATTTTAATACTTCTTCAGGTTTTTTTTTTATATAGACACTGTTCTTTTAGGTTATTTGAAGAGCATTTAAAAAAAAAAAGTTTTTCCACATACGCAATAGTAGCCAGATTTGGTATCCTCGATGTTGGGTAATTTTTTACTTTTTGAACTTCTGGCGACGTGAAGCTTCTTGCTTTTGTTTTCTACCTTCTGTCTTCAGCTGCGCTGATGAGAGGGAAGAGTTAGTTTCCTGAAACGTTCGTGGCTCTTTTATCCTTGTTACTTGTTGTTTTCTTTTTTATTTATTGTTCCCTTCGTTTTAACTTTTTATTTTTTTATTATTTTATAATTAGTGGTTTTAAATAGAGAATATTTTTTCGAGAACGAGTGTGTTAGTTTTCCTAAAAAAGGTATGCGTTTATATATATATATATATATATATATATATATATATATATATATATATATATATATATATATATATATATATATATATATATATATATATATATATATATATATATATATATATATATATAAGTGACCTTTGGTGAAAAAACAGGCCTACATGAAACCTCAATGTGCCTTTTAAAGCCTATACATATGGCGCATTCTAGAAGTTTCTCGTGTGTTTGTTACAAGATTATACACCAATATACACCATTATCAAAATCAAGTTCCGATCTACCGCAATACATGCACAGTGCTTTTAAGTAAAGTCAAAGAAAGTGGAGATGATACAAGTCTGTTTCTGACTTTACCGGTAAAGTACACGAGGAATAAGCGTAGTGGTTAATCAGTGGTCAGAAAGTTGAAACAAAAAAATGATCGAATGTTTACATATATTCGAGACAGACGAACTAAAACGTTGAAGCAAAATTTTCAATTTGAAAAGACCTTTTACTCATGAGAATGTAGCTCCACTAGATTAGTTTTTTTTTTTTTTTTTTTTTTTTTTAATTAAGAATATATCTGAAATATCCTTAGTGATATTTTTTTTTATTCATAACGCGTACTCCATACAAGTGTGGAGAAAGACCCTATACACTGAACATGCAATTGAGGTGTCACATATATATATATATATATATATATATATATATATATATATATATATATATATATATATATATATATATATATATATATATATATATATATATATATATATATATATATATATATATATATATATATATATATATATATATATATATATATATTACGGTTCATTTACTTCAGTACAAATGCAATCTCTTAAATCATTTCCACTTATTGTTTGCAAATGCAAATATAAAATGTGGGAATGTTCCATTCCACTGATATAGGTATTATTATTAGTAATTCATATTATTAGAGTTATGATATTTATGTTAAAGAAAATAATAATAATAATAAAAAAAAAAAATTAAATTAAAAAAAAAAAAAAAAAAAAAAAAAAAAAAAAAAAAAAAAAAAAAAAAAAAAAAAAAAAAAAAAAAAAAAAAAAAAAAAAAAAAAAAAAAAAAAAAAAAAATAAAAAATAATAAAATAATAAAAATAATAATAATGATAATAATAATAATAAAAATATTAATATTTTATTTAATGTTATGCATGAATCTACCACATTTAGCTTCAGGTTGTATCAATATTCACTTGATAATTGCTTCCTTTATGGAAGAACTCTTGATAATAATTCAAAATTTTTAATAAGATTAACAGTCTATCACAAAAGCGTCTGACAAATGCCTGAAATAATAACAGGAAATTCGTAATAAAAATGCGGCAAATTTGGTTAAAAAAAAAAACTTTATAAATTTGTGAATAATTTTATGCTTAGAAGAATACGAATGCAGTTCACTCGTTACTGCCAGGTACTCCGTCTTCAGGCTATAAATAAACCTCTAACATGGGGGAGAGGGGTAGGTGGGGGGAAGGTGAAGGGAGGAGGTGGCGTGAGGGGGGGTTATCAAACCTGCAACCTTATGGCCCATGTGGTAATCTGGAATTAATTTTTTAAATTTTTATATGAAGGGTTTGGTGAGGGGTAGGGGATTCAGTAAAATCAGAGAGGTTGATGAAGATGCCTTCAAGAGTAAATACCCTGTAATAGTAGAGGTCGGGGAACAGGGGTAAATTACCCAAAATGGGGTAAAAGTGAAAATTTTAGGGGTAATGAAATAGGCTCAGTGAACATAAATAATACAGGGAACAAAAAATTATATATATATATATATATATAT
>SEYY01001076.1:253923-256423 GCA_009176605.1 Armadillidium nasatum | reverse complement strand
AAAATAATAATTATATAAATAATAATAATAATAATAATAATAATAATAATAATAATAATAATAATAATAATAATAATAATAATAATAATAATAATAAAATAATAATAATAAAATTAAAAATAGCTAATAATAAACAGCAATAAAAATAAGTATAATTATAAAATTATAATATTAATAAAAAAAAAAAAGATAATAGTTAAAAAAATAATAATAATAATAATAATAATAATAATAATAATAATAATAATAATAGTAATAATGAATAATAATAATAATAATAATAATAATAATAATAATAATAATAATAATAATAATAATAATGATAATAATAATAATAATAAAATTATGATAATAATAATAATAATAATAATAATAATAATAATAATAATAATAATAATAATAATAATAATAATAATAATAATATATAATAATAATAATAATAATAATAATAATAATAATTATAATAATAATAAATATATTAACAATAATAATGATATAATGATAATAATCCTTATAATAATAGTAATAATAATAATAACAATAACAATAATAATAATAATAATAATATAATACTAATTTATAATAATACTAAATTTTTTTTAGGAAAATTAATAATATTAATAAAATCGAGACAAAGATTTGGAGGAATTGTTAAAAATTTGTAATAACAACAAATACTACTACTTTAAATATAATATATTATATATATATATATATATATATATATATATATATATATATATATATATATATATATATATATATATATATATATATATATATATATATATAATAAATAATTATAAATTAAAATATTATTTTAAAAAAAAAAAAAAAAAAAAATTTTTTTTTTTTTTCCTTTTTTATCATATTATAATTTCTAAAAAAATTAATACCACTAATTACCATCTGTGACGCAGTATTCACACACAAACACAAAGCAAACCTTAGGTTTCGTGTATAATATATATAATATATATATATATATATATATATATATATATATATATATATATATATATATATATATATAATATATATATATATATATATATATATATATATTAATAATAATTAATAATAATAATAATAATAATAATAATAATAATAATAATAATAATAATAATAATAATAATAATAATTAATAATTAATAATAAAAAATTATAAAAATAATAAAAAAAAAAAAAAAAAAAAAAAATAAATAATAATAATAAATAAATAAACGTAATAATAATGTTTATATAAATAATAAAAATACCAAAAACTTCAAACAAATTAAAAGGATTTTTAAATAAGATAATGGCTCCGGTTACAACTCCGACTCTTGCCGGATGTTCCTCCATTTGAAAAAGTTTGCACACTGATTAGCCGGATTTTTCTTTTACCGAACTAAGCATTTTCTTTATTTTACTTTATTTTACTTTATTTATTTTATTTTATCTGAATATTTTACTTTAATATCAGAATAATATTTTTTTTTCCTTTCTTTCTTGTCCTATTCTAGGAGGGGAACTTACTAATACTGTTTTTCGATAGTCTCTGTATAAGAGTTCACACCAGCTACATATCAGCTATATAAATGTTTAGCTTTAAATATCCAATAAGATTATACCAACTAATAATAAATATGTAGCCGATGTATAACAGTGAGAATTTTTCTTTAGTTTTTAACGATAGATTCTTGTAATAAATCTATAAATTTAAAATGCTTGTGATGTTGGTAGTTTTGAAACAGTTTTTTACTACCATACTATGAAATCTATATAGTATGAAATCTATATTCTATAGCATATTTATTTCAATAATTTAGTAATTTTTAATTATTTTTACCACCACTCATCGGTCAGGTGCTCAGTAAAATTTTCAATAGAGAAAAGACATGTTAAGTATAAGAAAGTTGCTTCACCGATTTATTTTCTAATAAGAAAATAACTGAAATAATTTGTTGTGACATTTTTGCCACTTGTCCCAACGATTCGTTAGGACAATTTTCGCAGTGCAGTAACATGGTTTATAAATTTATATATTATTTTTTTTACGTTAACAGGGATGCAATTTAGTATGTTTTAATGTTATTTATAAAATACTTAATAAGTAGTTGTGAAAAATAATTTAAAAAATATATATAATACATATAACATTAAAAAAATGTAATATATATTTTTAACTTCTGCAATTTGTCAATGGACAGGTCGCTTTTTGAAGTTTAAAATGTAAAAATTATGGTTCGAAAATTGAATTAACTATTTTTTTTCAGTTTACAACCATTTCTTTAACACTAAAATTTACCTGTAGTATTATTAGTATTTTTATTGTTATTAGTAATGTTAGTATTTTTTGCATTAGTACTTTTATTTGTATCTGTGTTTTTAGTATTATTATTGTTATTAGTAGTGTTAGTATTATTAGTATTTTTTAGTATTATTATTATTATTTTTAGAAGTATTATTATTAGTATTTTTTGTATTAGTATTTTATTTGTAGCAGTATTATTAGTAT
>SEYY01001076.1:238923-248923 GCA_009176605.1 Armadillidium nasatum | reverse complement strand
TAATAATAATAATAATAATAATAATAATAATAATAATAATAATAATAATAATAATAATAATATTATTATTATTATTATTATTATTATTTATTATTTTTATTATGTATTATTATATGTTATTATTATTATTATTATTATTATTATTATTATTATTATTATTATTTCTTAATTGATTGATTTGAAAGGTACTCATTAATAATAACCATCTTTTAATTAAAAGAGGTTTTCAGTTTTGGAATTGAACTCTAAGTACTCACCAGCATCATGTACTGATCCTACATATAATAATGTAAGTACTAAAAAAACTCAAATAAATTTACTGAACTTATGTACTTAGTGCAAAAATAAATTAAAGTACATTTATTTGAAATCATATACTGTAATTACCAGTAAATAAACTAGATGAAATAAACTAAATTCAAATGCTGTGAGTAGTGCAGAAAAGACCGTTAGGGTTAGGTTGCCAGAATTTTTTCGAGGTCGCTAAATCTGGCACTGCCGAAAGTACCCTCTATACTACTGTTGTGAGTACTTAACAAACTACAAGAAATGTAATGGAAACCATATCTTGGAAATACTAAGCTAGCTATGATGTGTACTAAGCTCATGTACAGAATATATATAACCAACATTTATACTCTGAGTACTAAACAAACTTAAAGATATGTACCGAACTCAAATACTGAGTACTAAAAAACTAAAATAAAAGTACTCGAATTATAATATATACATTAAAAAAATCAAACTCCGGGAAAATAAAACAACACTTAAACAGGTAAAAAAAATATTCACTGTACACCCGTCTTACCTCATTCAGGTCTAATAATCCATCATTTCATCTTCACACTGCACGGTTATAGTGTTCGACTAATATATAATATATATACATATATATATATAAGAGATTTTGAAAATTTATATCGTAATATTTTCAGTTTCATTCCAGGTACCTACAGTCGTAGGCTGATCGAAAGAGTCGAAGAACTCTTAATAAGCGTAAAGGTTTGCCGACCAATCCTATATTCGCTCTAATGATGAAAAGGTCAGCGATCCACACCAGCGGCAGTGACTTGCAAATGTTAATGAATTCGTAAAACAGTCCAAGGAATATATAAGACCGAAAATTTTCTAATATATATATATATATATATATATATATATATATATATATATATATATATATATATATATATATATATATATATATATATATATATATATATATATATATATATATATATATATATATATATATATATATATATTTTATATATATATATATATATATATATATATATATATATATATATATATATATATATATATATATATATATATATATATATATATGATAACTACCCCAAATTATCGACAAAAATCGGCAAATTAAAAAAAAATAAAATCGTTCAAAGTCATCGACACGCCATTGTTAAAATCTAATCTCTTGTCGATTAATAGTTTTTAAAAAGTAAAATGGTCGACAACATTTTCTCTACTAAAGCCAGCAGCACACTGTCGACTTTTGTTGTATGAAACGCTCAGAGTTTTTGAAATAGCAAATGAATGACTTTTTTAATATTTATTTTTAAAATAAAGTAAAATAAAAATTTAAATATATTGAAATTAAGATAAAAATGAAATACAGAAAAAGAGTTATTTGCTTCTAAAAATTTTTTGAAATTAAAAATCCACTTTTTTTTGGCAATTTCTGATAATCCGAACAAAAATTGGGCGAGGTTTCTTCCAAAGTGGGAGGAGTTTCTAAAAAAGTTTCGGAGTTTCAAACAATAAAGTAGAAAATGTACGGTTTTTTTGAAGTTATATTTTTAATTCCAATTTCTATTTTCTTAATGTTAAAAATTTTTAAGTCTTCCTTTTTATTATTTAAAAAATAAATTTTTTGATAAATAAATTTTTATCCAAAATAAAAATAATCAATAAATAAAAGAAGTAAAAAAATTTTGATTTTAAAAATATATTTAAATTTAAAAAAATTATTTAAATAATAATAAAAATTTAAATAAAAAAAAATTTAAAAAAAAATTGTAAACATTGTTCAAAAAAAATAAAAAAAATAAATAAATTAAAATATTAAAAATATTTTTTTTAAATTTTTTTAATTTTCTTAATTAAATTAATGTTTATAAAAATATTTAAAATTAATCATAAATTAAAATATTTTAAAAGAAATATAAAAAAAATTTAAATAAATAAATAAAAAAAAAAAAAAAAAAAAAATATATATATATATATATATATATATATATATATATATATATATATATATATATATATATATATATATATATATATATATATATATATATATATATATATATATATATATATATATATATATATATATAGGAAATAAAGGTAGGGCAGGTGGACGGGCAGGAAATCTTTATTAATTATATTAATAAAAAAAACAATTATTTGAAATTATATTCCAATTTTAAGTGATTTGTTATCAATTGAATTTATTCGATTGTTACGTGCGAATAATGACAGTACAATTGAGAAGCATAAATGGTAATGTGTCGGACTTGTGCTATTTAGGTCCAGGTTTGGTTATTAGAAAACTATTTGGAGAAAATCTTCATTTCAATTAGAAGGAGAGAGAGAAAAAAAGGATACAATTAATGGTGGCAATTATTAGTTAATAGATAAAAAGAGATTTTCCTGTAAAATGTGATCTACTAATTTTGTTGTAGTGTACATTCTTTTCGCCGCCACTCACGGGTCGCGGGTCACGGTACGGGGGAGTAGACCCCTCGGTAGACAAATGTTCGAGTGTTATTTAATTTGCAAAGAGTAAGCACAAATGTTAGCTTACTTAATTTACTAGTACCTGAAAACGTGTTGATCCAAACTATGAACGGTTGGGCTAATTTTGATTGTATAAAATGGATGAGGGCCGGAGTGGTTCAGATGAAGATGGTTCCACGTCCGAATCCGGGGAAGGAGCCATAATTAAAGAAGAAATTTTTTTGGAACCGTATTAGATCATTTTAGTGGCAAAATTTTGTGCGAGCCGGATAATATATATATATATATATATATATATATATATATATATATATATATATATATATATATATATATATATATATATATATATATATATATATATATATATATATATATATATATATATATATATATATTATATATATATATATATATATATATATATATATATATATATATATATATATATAATATATATATATATATATATATATATATATATATATATATATATATATATATATATATATATATATATATATATATATATATATATATATATATATATATATATATATATATATATATATATATATATATATATATATATATATATATATATATATATATATATATATATATATATATATATATATATATATATATATATATATATATATATATATATATATATATATATATATATATATATATATATATATATATATATATATATATATATATATATATATATATATATATATATATATATATATATATATATATATATATATATATATATATATATATATATATATATATGAACTTTGGTTCGTTCCTTTTTCTCGTTTCACCCTTCTCAGAGGGTCTCTAGTGTACCCTCGTCCTCATATTGGAGTGTCTATGCTCCCACTACCTTTCCACCCCATTTCTTCACATGTTCCCACAAATTTACAAGCGCTCACTCTTACATTACCTTTATTTAAAAAAAAAAAAAAAAAAAAAAAAAAAAAAAAAAAAAAAAAAAATGGTAAAACTCAAAGTAGCCTAGGAGATGCTTCAAGGGGCGGCGTCCAAAGAATACGCCTCATCCACTTCTCACTCCATCCTCACTTAGGAGTTGGCGGTATCTGATGATGGGATGGTGCCGCAAGGACCCCACGTCAAGCTTGCCCCCGGTGCACGGTGTTCTTTTTTCATTAATTACTGTAACATTCGCGGTCTTTCTTCTAATTTTCCCTTTGTCGAACACCATCTCTCTTCTAAATCTCATCTCTTTTTCCTTAACCGAAACTCAGGTGCTTGATTGTGCTGACAGAAAACCTTATTCTGTTACCTCCTCCTACTGTCTCTATCCTCAATTTTAAGCCAAAGGCGGATGTTGCGCATTTGTTCGAAATGATGCTATTTGCTCTCGTGTCTCTAATTTGGAGTCTTCTGAATACTCTGCTTTATAGCTTAAGCTCTCTTTCAATTCTACTACTAAATTCATTTGTTCTGTCTATTTATCTCCTAATTCTACTGACTATCCAAAATTCTTCGACTATTTAAACTCCAAAATAGAGCACATTCTTTCTTCTCCTTTCTCCGAAATCATCATTTTAGGTGATTTCAATGTTCACCAGCACCAATGGCTTTCATCTAGTTCTCACCATCCAGCCGGTGAACTGGCCTACGACGTTTCTATCCAGAACAACCTTGAGCAGTTGGTGCAACTCCCTACCCGTATCCCTGACCGTCTTGGTGATGAACCCAACATACTTTATCTTTTCTTAACCTCTTATCCTTCTCCTAATTTTGTTAAATTCTTTCCTCCTCTGGGTTCATCCGATCGCGTTCTTATATCTGTATCTTCTTGTTCTGTCTTTTCAAGTCTTCCGCAAGAACGGTCCCCGCCTTCGGCAAGGAGACGTTTCTGGCACTTCGGTGCTGCTAACTGGGTTGACTTGCGGTTGTACTTTCACTTATTTCCCATGGAATGATTACTGCTTTCGTTGGAGGGATTCCTCTGAGTGTGCAAAGCGCATAACCGAGGTGATTCTCTCTGGCATGGAAGCGTACATTCCACATTCTTTTCCTTCTACTAAACCTAACAAACCTTGGTTTAACTCTGCGCTATTTTCCGCAGAGATGCTGCTTTCAGAGATTACCGTCGTCTTCAAGCTCCTGAAACTTATATTTCATTACGAAATCATGCAAAATCTACTCTTCGAGGTACCAAAAACTCTTTTCTCCGAGGTAAATGCAATAATCTTTCTGGTTCCTCTTCCTCTCGCCCTTTCTGGCATTTTTCAAAAAATGTCAACCTTAACTTTGTTTCTTCTTTCCCTCCTCTAGTTTCTTCTGATGGCACAACTTCCATTTTACCTTCTATTAAAGCTGAACTCTTCGCTCAAACTTTTGCTTCTAACACCTCTACCTTAGACGATTCCGGAGCTATTACTCCTCCTTCAACCCCCTCCAACTCATTTATACCTAACATTGTAATATCTTCTAAAGATGTCATTTCTGCTCTCTCTAAGCTTAACACTAAGAAGGCGTAAGGTCCTGATGGTATTCCTCCTGCGGTTTTCAAAACTTGTGCTTCTGAACTTGCACCCTGCATTGGTAAACTATTTCGTCTCTGCCTCTCCACTTCGACCTTCCCTTCTTGCTGGAAACGTGCGCTCATTTAGCCTGTGACGAATTAGGGGAACCCCCTCTCAACCCTCTAACTATAGTCCTATTTCTTTAACCTCTGTTCTTTCTAAAGTTTCGAATCTATCCTTAACAGGAAGATTTGGAAACGCCTTAATTCTTCTAATCTTATCTCTGATCGCCAGTATGGCTTTCGTAAAGAACGTTCTACTGGTGATCTTCTTTCCCTATTTTCTGACTCTTGATTTTCCGCTCTTCGGGGTTTCGGTGAGTCTTTCGCTGTGGTGCTAAACATATCGGAAAGCCTTCGATAGAGTCTGGCACAAAGCTTTGATACCCAAACTTCCCTCTTTCGGAATCTATCCTTCTCTCTAATTTCATTTCCGGTCGTTCTATAGCAGCTGTTGTGGGTGGCCACCGTTCATCCTATAAATCAATAAATAGTGGTGTTTTTAAAGGATCTGTCATATCTCCAACTTTTTTCCTAATTTTCATCAATAACCTTCCCTCTATTACTTCGTCTCCTAAATACTCCTATGCCGATGACTCCACCCTTCATTACTCCTTTCAATTTTGAAACAGCAGTTGATAAATTCAAGAAGGATGGCCTTAGAGCAACTGACCTCTGATCTTTCCCGTATTTCAAATTGGGGTAGAGAAAACATAGTTGTTTTCAATGTCTCCAAAACTCAATTCCTCCATCTTTCTACTCGACACAATCTTCCACACAACTATGACATCTTCGAAAACATTCAACTCAAACCTTCATTTGTCCTCAATATTCTTGGTGTTTCTTTTTCTCGTGATCTTTCTTGGAAAGATCACATTACCTCTCTTTCTAAACAAGCTTCTAAGAGGTTGGGTGTTCTGAGTCGCCTTCGTGGTTTTTTTTACGTCACCCGAGTTGCTTGATCTTTATAGGGGTGTTGTTCGCTCCTGTATGGAGTACGCCTCACACATCTGGGGTGATTCCACATACACAGCTCTTCTCTAAATGGTGGAGTCTAGAGGTTTTTGCCATATTAACTCTTCTGTTCTTTCTAACTCTCAATCCCTTTCTGCCCGTCCAATTGTTGCGTCACTCTCTCTATACTATCGCTATTACAACGGACACTGCTCTTCTGAACTCTCACGTCACATACCTGCTCCATTGAGAAGGGCTCGAGCCACACGACTTTCTACACAACACCGTCTCATTCTTTCTCTGTCCAACTCTCCGACCCCAGACTTAACCGCTATGCTCAATCTTACATGTACTCTACTGGTAAAGTCTGGAACACACTCCCTTTATCTGTTTTCCCAACTTCCTTTGACTTACACACTTTTAAACGCCGTGTATCGGGTCACTTCGGCCATTAGCGACCAGATTCCGAAAGTTCCCCAACTCTGGTTGATATTGGTAGGTCTCTGGCCTTTGCCCACCAGAGGATATATATATATATATATATATATATATATATATATATATATATATATATATATATATATATATATATATATATATATATATATATATATATATATATATATATATATATATATATATATATATATATTTTATTTTTTTTTTTTTTTTTCAAAGTTAGAGCTGCACCGAGGCTTAGTAATGATAATAAAAAAAAGATGGTCAAACTACTTGTGTATTTATTTCTTGCTCTGCTTTGCGATTGCGAGTTCAAGTTGTTGCGCATTTTCAAGTATTATATATATATATTGGATATAAATAATGAATATTTAGCACAGTTAGTTCATATGAAGATTTTCTTCGCATGGTTCTAGGGCGACAGGGATACCAACCGAACTCGTTAACATAAATTGCTTATATCAACTCCAGGACCGTCATTGTAAACTTATTAACCTTGAAGCACGTACGTAATTCTAGAGAATTCGGGAAGAAAGCTATAATAAAGGCTAGACGGAAGGTACTAGTGTAAGGTGATCGCATTTTTCTGACCAAAAATTGGGACGCTTCTTAACATTGCCTTTCCCCCTCCCTCTCTCCCAAATACCCTGCCAGTAAGGGTTTTAAGTGATGTATAAAGGAGGGTGATTTTTAGTATAAAGAAGAAATACGAATGCTGTTTTCAAAACTAAGTCATATGGTTTATTAGTTAGGAAACTATTAAAAAAAAATAAATAAATTTAAAAAAAAAATTTTTTTTTTTTGCCAAATCCAAAAATCGGAACAAATGTCCGTCCCGTTTGACCCTATAAAAAAATCGGGATACGGCTTCAAAAAATCGGGACTGTCCCGAAAAATGCGGGACGAGTGGTCACTCTAAACTAGTCCCACTGAAAGGGTGAAAACCCAATCTGAGATTGTAGCACTCTAGGAATTAGCAATGAAAAACCATTGCGAAGAAAAGTATTCTTCTTATGAACTCTGGAATAGAGAGTTTCGAAGCTTGAAGGATGGAAATGATGGTTGCACTGACAGTGCAAACGCCCTTCCTCAGAGAGGATATTTTCACTGTTCAAGATACCAATGCTACTCCTATTCTGGAGTATCCTATGACACGCAAGCCTATCAGGATGATCACACATACACACACACACACACACACACACATTATATATATATATATATATATATATATATATATATATATATATATATATATATATATATATATATATATATATATATATATATATATATATAATATATATATATTTTTTATTTTTTTTTTTTTTTAATTTTTTTTTTTTTTAATTTTAAAATTATTTATTAAATTAATTTTTTTAAATTAATTGTTTTTTTAATTGTATTTTAAAAAAATTTTTTTTATTACAAAATTGTATTCATTTTTCCGGTTCGATTCAATAATTTTTTTCCTAAATGACATTTAAATAATAATAATAATAATAATAATAATAATAATAATAATAATAATAATAATAATAATAATAAGCAAAAATAACATTAATACTATTATTATTATATTATTATTATTATTATTATTATTATTATTATTATTATTATTATTATTATTATATATTATTTTATATTAAATTTTAAACCTCAGTAAACTTTACCAATCGTTGCAGTAACTAAATTTCATTAAAAGGAAAAGAAAAATCACGTACAGTAAATGGTCTTTAGTATAATAGTATATCCTATAATCTTCAGTATAGAAGTGTAATTTATAGTCTTCAGTATAGTAGTATACTTTATAGTCTTCAGTAGTTTTATACTATAATCTTTACAAGTGTATACTATAATTTTTAGTATATTAGTGTATACTATAGTCTTCAGTATAGTAGTGTATTCTATGTCTAGTACAGTAGTGTATAATATAGTCTTCAGCATAGTAGTGTATTTTATAGTCTCTAGTATATTAGTGTATACTATAATCTTCAGTATATTAGTGTAAACTATAGTTTTCAGAATGGTAGTGTATACTATAGTTTTTAGTATAGCAGTGTATGCTATAGTCTTTAGTAAAATAATTTATACTATAGTGTTCAGTATAGTAGTGTATACTACAGTCTTCAGGACTGTATACTATAATCTTCAGTATATTAGTGCATACTATAGTATTCATTATAGTAGTGTATACTACAGTCTTTGGTAGTATATACTATAATCTTCAATATATTAGTGCATACTATAGTATTTATTAGAGTAGTGTATATACTACAGTCTTCGGTAGTGTATACTATAATCTTCAGTATATTAGTGTATACTAAAGTTTTCAGTATATCAGTGTATACTATAGTGATTAGTATATTAGTGTATACTATAGCCTTTACAAAAGCAGTGTATATTAGTGTGATTAGTATAGTAGTGTATACTATAGGTTTTCAGCATAGAAGTGAACAACCCTAATTAGAAAACTTCCAACAACAACAATTTCATGTTTAAAATCCTATTATAGTTGATAAGATAGCGCAAATATAAGATTTACAAATAAGATAACCTGCTATATTATATAAAGAAAATAGATAAAAGGTTTATAACAGATAAAGAAATTAGATAACATGCTTTATCTAATCAACAAGTGAATTAAATACTTTGAATGGTATGACGTCACAATGTCCCAAATAGATAAATACAAAGTTTAATTGTTTATCATTTAATCAGTATTGGCTGATATATATATATATATATATATATATATATATATATATATATATATATATATATATATATATATATATATATATATATATATATATATATATATATATATATATATATATATATATATAATATATATATATATATATATATATATATATATATAATATATAATATTATATTATTATTTTATATATATAATATATATATATAATATATATATATATATATATATATATATATATATATATATATATATTTTTTTTAAATAAAAATTTTTTTTTTTTTTTTTTTTTTTTTTTTTTTTTTTTTTTTTTTATTTTTTTATTTCACGAATTGTCTCTAAAATTTCTGTAGGCGCCATTACGCAGAGTTAGGATGATCCGCCGTTGACGGTGCGAAACCTCTGGTACATCTCTTCTTGAAATTTTTTTGTTAATTGACTGGTGTAGTTACATATATATATAATATATATAATATATATATATATATATATATATATATATATATATATATATATATATATATATA
>SEYY01001076.1:206423-211423 GCA_009176605.1 Armadillidium nasatum | reverse complement strand
AAAAAAGGGATTTATATTTTTTTAATATTGAATAGTATTAAAAATATTTTAAAAACTTTTTCCTAACTTTTTATAGTCGGGAAGGTGGAGTTGGGGTAAGGGAGAAGATGGGGATGTGTGTGTGTGTGGGAGGGAGGTGGGGGATTATTCCTAATTCTAATTAGAGTCCCTCATTAGTAATTATTCATCAGAACAAAAGTTTTTCAGAAACATTTTTTTTTTTTTTTTTCAGTTTTTTTTTTTTTTTTTTTTTTTTTTTTTTTTTTTTTTTTTTATATACTTTTTTTTATTATTTTAATTGCCTTTTTTCTTAGCGTTTTATCTCTCCTCTCCCTTCTCTCTCACTCTCTCTCTCCCCTCTCTCTCCTTATCCTCTCCTTTATTCTGGCTTGAAAATGCTAAGAACGCCTCGAAGCTATGAAACAATAGTTTTGAAAACTAATGAAAAATTACCCATTTGTATTTCCAACTTACATATCGTATACATACTTTATCATAACTTTTTTTAATTACGTTCTTTCTATTCAATATATATATATATTTTTGAGACCACTTAGTTCTTCTATCTCTCTCTTATTCCCTCATTCGTAAGAATTACAGTACCTTTAATCCTCTCTTATATCCTTTCCCATCATTATTTAATATTTTTTTTCTCCTTCTTGCCTACTTCTCGTCAAACGCAAACGCTTGTATTCCTACCTACCAAATGAAGAATAATAACAACGTCGAGGTACATACAATTTATGTTTTATGGCTACAGATTTTAATTATTAATTTGCGAAGAGGATAATTAGGGGCCAGAGTTAATGTATAACCACATATACGCGTAGGAAAGATGAAGTAATGGTCATACGTAATGGATACATATACAAAATTCCTACTACCTTATTCAAGGCCAGAGTATTGTGAGGAAATAAAAAATGAAAAGGTATAATTATAATATTAAAAAGGAAGTAACTTTTTTGACGAACTTAACATCAAAAAAAAAAAAAAAAAAAGAGGATAGATAGACATATAGATAAAGCCAGAATAAAAAGGTAGAAAAATATATACAGAAAGAGATAGACAAATTGAAAAATAGATGAATGGATGAATAGAAAGATAGATTAATAAACTAAAAAAATTAAATAATAAAAAGATATGAAAAGATCAAACATACAAAATCAAAAATTAAAAAATATAAGTAATGCACAAATTAGAAATAAATATATATATATATATATATATATATATATATATATATATATATATATATATATATATATATATATATATATATATATATATATATATATATTAATATATATAATAACTCTAAATATATAAATAATAAAATAAAAAAAAAAAAAAAAAAAAAAAAAATATATATATATATATATATATATATATATATATATATATATATATATATATATATATATATATATATATATATATATATATATATATATATATATATATATATATATATATATATATAGAGAGAGAGAGAGAGAGAGAGAGAGAGAGAGAGAGAGAGAGAGAGAGAGAGAGAGAGAGAGAGAGAGAGAGAGAGAGAGAAAGGACTTCATGAATACAAAATAAGTTTTAATCTTTTGTTTCCCTATGCAAAGGAAAAGACTTTTTCAATATACATAAGTGTGTATGTGTATATATTTAGGCATGTTTACGATCCCACGTATACACACACATACACAATACACACATAGATTAAGAATACACATACTCGTATCGCAATATATGTACAAGTTTTAAAAGCAATTGCCGACAATGTTTATTTCACTCTCTCTCTCTCTCTCTCTCTCCCTATCCCTCTCACTCGCTCTCCCATCCCTTACTTCCCTCTCCTCCCCCCACCTCTCCTCTTCTCTCCATCTTTCTTTACATTGCATTTTAAAATGGAAAATGGAGTTGGAATATGTGTAAGAACAAAACATAATTTTTGTTTAAATTGGATACTTGCTCGAGAGATCCTAAATCACTATACTCGTTAGCCGCCGCCACATATATATATATATATATATATATATATATATATATATATATATATATATATATATATATATATATATATATATATATATATATATATATATATATATATATATATATATATTATAAGTTCCTACAAATTACAAATCAATGTTTATTAAAAGCAAGCAACAACCCCTCGACAATTCGAACCAGTTCACAAAACCCTTACTACATTTAAAATAGCAAATATCGCAAATATCGCAAAATTAGGTAAGCGTTCTATTAAAATCGCGATTTTAAGCTACCTTTTTTTCTCTCTCTCTCTCTCTTTTTAAAGTTGTAGCAATAAATTTTGAAGTAAATGAAGTGTAAAGGAATAAAGTGGGTATTATGAGGACGCAGGGATCAACATACACAGTATTTGTTAAACATACAATGAGGGTTTAAATAGGTTTTTGGTTTTTCGTAAGAGAAGTGAAGTAGTGTAAAAAATAAGGTTAGAATACGAAGAAACAAATTTATTTCTAATTTCGGGCGTATATTTTAGCATTTCATTACGAACACACAGATATATATATATATATATATATATATATATATATATATATATATATATATATATATATATATATATATATATATATATATATATATATATATATATATATATATATATATATATATATATATATATATATATATATATATATATATATATATATATATATATATATATATATATATATATATATATATAATATATATATTAATATATATATATAATTATAATTTTTATTTTATAATTATTTTTTTTCCTTTATACTGTGGACTGAAGAGCGAATATAAATTCAGAAAACGTTTGCCCAAATTAATATTTCCAACCAGACTGTTTTAATTTATTTTTCAACCTGTGGTAATTGCAGCCCTATATATATATATATATATATATATATATATATATATATATATATATATATAATATATATATATATACATATATATATATATATATATATCATAGGGGTAAAACTGCTGAATCAGTATATGGAGGCAAAGCTTCCTATTCGTATTCCCCCTACCTTAATGAATTTCATTAGAACCTTTTCGACTTCTGGTGGCAAAAAAGGGGAGACAATATGGGGGCTTCTTGGGGTACTATTTTACTCGAGGGGAGTTTGGGGGGTTTTGGGGGGGAGATAAATCTCCCAGTGAATCAAATTTCATCCCCTTATGTAAAAATGAAAATTCATTTATTATCTTTAACTTCTTATGTATTACCTCATTATTACCCGTTCTACGAGTATATATATATATATATATATATATATATATATATATATATATATATATATATATATATATATATATATATATATATATATATATATATATATATATATATATTATATATAATATATATAATATATATATATATATATATATATATATATATATATATATATATATATATATATATATATATATATATATATATATATATATATATATATATATATATATATATATATATATATATATATATATATATATATATATATAAGCGTTAGCAAAGTATTTAAACAAAAAAAATAAATAAATAAATAAACGCCTTAAAAAAAAAAAAAAAAAAAAAAAAAAAAAAAAAAAAAAAAAAAAAAAAAAAAAAAGTCGGATTGGACAGAGAGGGGAGACTCTGACATTGACGGATAAGCAAGGGAGGCTCGCCAGATGAACGGTCATGTCCTGTCTACAAATACGTACATAGATTCCTAATATTACGGACATGTGCGTACACGTACGATAATTCCGTTGCACTTACACGATTTTCAATACAATTACATGACTTTCGAAACCACCCACCGACCCACCCGCCCGACTCGCCGACCCCCACTGACATATAGAGTTCCAATATCTGCTGATTTGAGATACGTCTATTGTTAATATTTATTTAATAATAATAATAATAATAATGATAATAATAATAAAAATAATAATAATAATAATCATAATAATAATAATGGTGATAATAATAGTAAAGATAATAATAATAATAATAATAATAATAATAATAATAATAATAATAATAATAATAATAATAATAGCAATAATATTAAAAATATCAGATACTCAAGAACTGGTAAGGATTATAAAAAATATCTCAATCAACATATTTACTACTACTATTATTATTAGTCCTACTACTACTACTACTACTACTACTACTACTACTACTAATAATAATAATAATACATTATAATTCTGAACGAAAAAGTAGATTCTTCCCCCTTTCCCTTATTTGGTTTCCCCCCAAATACTGAAATCATACCCAGGAAATACCATATATATATATATATATATATATATATATATATATATATATATATATATATATATATATATATATATATATATATATATATATATATATATATATATATATATATATATATATATATATATATTTATAATGATTTTGTTAGCAGAGTCTGTCCTTATAAAGTTACAAACAGAAATTCAAAAAAAAAAAAAAAAAAAAAAAAAAATTTCTTCACTAAGAACGACTCAACCATCAACCATCAACCGTCAACCATCAACCATGTGTGTGTTTATACAAGAACATGGCAGATAACCTCGAACCATTGGTGTGGTCTCTGTAATCTATACGTATAAGATATCTGTAGGAGATACGTTTCCCGCACACACACACACACACACACACACACACACACACACACACACACACACACATATATATATATATATATATATATATATATATATATATATATATATATATATATATATATATATATATATATATATATATATATATATATATATATATATATATATATATATATATATATATATATATAATATATATATAACTGAATATAAAGGTGAAAATAAACATATTACTATTTGGATAATGTGTGTCTATTGCTAGTAATAACATTTACAATAATAACAATAATAATAACAATAATAAAAATAATATTAATAATAATAATAATTTCAATAATAAT
>SEYY01001076.1:196423-201423 GCA_009176605.1 Armadillidium nasatum | reverse complement strand
AAACAGGAAGATAGATAGATAGAGATGTATAGAAAGATAGATAGGGGGGAAAGAGAATAAGAGAGAGATAATTTATAAACATAAGTAGAAAGATACATAAATAGATACATAAAGGCGAAAGAGATAGAGATGTATAAATAAACAGATAAAAATAAAGATAGATAAATAGATAGAGGAGGAGAGAGAAAAAGAGATAGATAGATAGAGAGAGAGAGAGAAGAGAATAATTACTAAAAGAAGTACTAAAATAAAGTAAATCATAAAATTAACAGAATTAAATTAAAAATAATTTAAAAAATTTATTTTAAATTATTTTATAAAACAAATTTATCAAATTTATCCCATCTATCTTGTCACCCTACGCTAATTGAGATTCGCGGTTTCATCCAATGCCCATAGAATCGGAGTTTAACCCTACGCCAATTGAGAATCGAGGGTTTCACCCTACGCCCATTGAGATTCGCGGTTTTATTACGTACTGAAAAACAAAAAAATTTAAGAGAAAAAAACTATCTACGAGTTTAATTTAGTATTAGTTAAAGTAGTTAGTTGTAATGGTAGTAGAAGTAGTAGGCTAACTTAATACCGATATAAAAAAAAGTAAATTAAAAACCAAAAAAATGAGTTCTTTAATGTTTCATAACTTGGTGAGAAGCTCATTTAATAAATCGGTAAACATCTATTTATATAATAATACTAATATAAGAAAATTAAAAACAAAAAATGAGTTCTATAATAAGTCTTAAATTGGTGTGAAACATTTAAAATTAATAAATTGGTAAACATGCATTTATAGAATAATACCGATATAAAATAAGAAAATTAAAAACAAAAAATGAGTTCTATAATTCGTCATAAATTGGTGTGAAGCCCATTTAACATTAATAAATCGGTAAACAAGTATTTATATAATAATACCGATATAAAATAAGAAAATTAAAAACGTAAAAAATAAGTACTATAATTCGACATAAATTGGTGTGAAGCTTATTAAATATTAATAAAAGGATAAAAATGTATTTATATAACATATACCCTATAAATTGTATAAGAGATATTTTGGAATTTTTCTAGGTAGAAGTCGTTATATATATATATATATATATATATATATATATATATATATATATATATATATATATATATATATATATATATATATATATATATATATATATATATATATATATATATATATATATAATTTACAGGTTAAACAATAATTTTATAAAACATTTAAAATCGAGTTTCTATTATTAGGAAGATTTAAAAGCATAAAATTGGCAAATAAATAAATAAAAATAACTAATATATATATATATATATATATATATATATATATATATATATATATATATATATATATATATATATATATATATATATATATATATATATATATATATATATATATATATATATATATATATATATATATAAAATAATATAATAATTATAAATCAGCAAGAATTGATGTAAACTTTACAAAAACGTTAAAAATTAATAAGTAAATAAATAAAATAGAATAAAATAAAATAAAAAACTTAAAAAAGTTTATATAACAGACGTTAGTCTCATATGTAAAGTTATAAATCACTCAAAATCTGGAATTTATTGTTAAAACTAATTCGACAAAAAAAAAAAAAAAAAAAAAAAAAAATGAAATGAGAAAGATGTTGATATTAATCAGAGAGGAATCTGGCATGAACAATAATAGTTAGAATGAAACAAAACTAAAATCGGAAATTTTGATAGAAAGTGATAGAAAATCAAAAAAATATCAGTAGGTAATGATATAAAACAAGTGTAATAAAAATAATCTTTAAATGCCGATAAAACTCGGGTAAAAAAAAAAAAAAAAAATAGGAAATGCTTTTAAAATTATATGAAACCAATAAATCGTCAAATGCGATAAAAACTGAAATAAAACCAAAATATCGGTAAGTACTTTTAAAAGCCGATATATAAAACATCGAAAGGTAATGATAAAACAGATATAAAACCAAAATAACGAGAGTACCGATTAAAACAACAATATCGGGAAGAACTGATAGGTAACCAAAATATCGGTAAGTACTTTTAAAAGCCGATATATAAAACATCGAAAGGTAATGATAAAACAGATATAAAACCAAAATATCGAGAGTACCGATTAAAACAACAATATCGGGAAGAACTGATAGGTAACCAAAATATCGGTAAGTACTTTTAAAAGCCGATATATAAAACATCGAAAGGTAATGATAAAACAGATATAAAACCAAAATAACGAGAGTTCCGATTAAAACAACAATATCGGGAAGAACTGATAGGTAACCAAAATATCGGTAAGTACTTTTAAAAGCCGATATATAAAACATCGAAAGGTAATGATAAAACAGATATAAAACCAAAATAACGAGAGTACCGATTAAAACAACAATATCGGGAAGAACTGATAGGTAACCAAAATATCGGTAAGTACTTTTAAAAGCCGATATATAAAACATCGAAAGGTAATGATAAAACAGATATAAAACCAAAATATCGAGAGTACCGATTAAAACAACAATATCGGGAAGAACTGATAGGTAACCAAAAAAATTGAAAATACTTATAAAAACTAATGAAACCAAAAAAATATCACTCTGTAGTAACCTACTACTATAAAACTAAATATAATACCAAACCAAAACCAAAGTACTGATGAAAATTTTGTAAAAAAGTACTGAGAATAAAGTACATAAATCAAAATGATCGAAAAGTACTGATTCAAACTGAAATAAACTAGCAAAATCGGAAAGTACTGATAAAAGTTGTGCTATTGAAAGACCAAAACCATTAATAATAATAATAATAATAATAATAATAATAATAATAATAATAATAATAATAATAATAATAATAATAATAATAATAATAATAAAAATAATAATAATAATAAAAATAATAATAATAATAATAATAATAATAATAATAATAATAATAATAATAATAATAATAATAATAATAAAAAAATAATAATAATAATAATAATAATAATAATAAAAACCTTTTTTTTTTTTTTTTACCACCGAGAATAAAAAAAATTTTTTTTGAAAATTTTTCTTATTAAATCTGGATCAACTTAATAATACCGATATAAAATAAGAAAACTAAAAATATATAAAAAATGAGTTCTATAATTCGACATAAATTGGTGTGAAGCTCATTAAATATTAATAAATCGGCAAACATGTATTAATTATTTTGAATCAACAATAAAAACCGATAAAATCGATGTAAATCGGTATAAAGTATTATAGAATAAAAAGTATAATATATATATATATATATATATATATATATATATATATATATATATATATATATATATATATATATATATATATATATATATATATATATATATATATATATATATATATATATATATATATATTTTTTATTATTTTTTTTAATTTTTTTTTTTTAAAAAAATAAAAATAAATAAATATTTATTAAAAACTAAATAATTAAGAAAAAAATAATTGTAATATTTAAAAAAATAAGAAGACATTGTTTTATGCACACACACGCACACATACACACACACATATATATATATATACACACACACACACATATATAAAATGGCCACGTTTAAAGTATATTTAATAAACATTACTGTAATATTTAAAAATAAAAGTTAAAAAGACACCGTTTATTCATACACTCACCCACACACCTACACAATAATTGAAACGCATAAAGGTATTCATTCACATAACACACCTACACAATAATGGACAAGTTTAAAGGTATATTTAATAAACATTGAAATATTTTTTAAAAAAAATATAAGTTAAAGAAGGCACCATTTATACATACACACAAACACACAATAATGGAAACGTTTAAAGGTGTATTTAATAAACATCGAAATATTATTTTAAAAAAAATATGTTAAAGAAGACACCATTTATACATACACACAAACACACAATAATGGAAACGTTTAAAGGTGTATTTAATAAACATCGAAATATTATTTAAAAAAATAAGTTAAAGAAGACACCATTTATACATACACACAAACACACACAATAATGGACAGGCTTAAAGGTGTATTTTATTGAAGTCCGAGAGGAGGCGAGTCTCCACGTTGAAGAGTCTTTTCTGAATCATTGAGCCGAAGAAAGAAAAAAGGGCAAAATAGGATCTTAATGAAAATCAAGATGACCATAAACAGTACGAAATCGACTCTAGCTTTGATGTAATGACTTTGAGAGGTCGTAAAAACGAGAGTGAGAGTGAAAGAGTGAAAGAGTGAGAGAGAGAGAGAAGGATAAAAAGAAAAAGCTTAATATAAAATAAAAAAAAAGAAATTGAAAAAAAAGCCGTAAGAAGTAAATAAATCCTTGAAAGAAAGAATGAGAGAGAGAGAGAGAGAGAGGAGAGAGAGAGAGAGAGAGAGAGAGAGAGAGGAAGAGAGGGGGAGAATATGAGAGAAAGAGAGAAAGAGGATAGTGGATTATATAGGTAGTGAGAGTTAAAAGAAAAGATAAAAGCCTGAGCAATGAGAGAGATAGATAGATAGAGAGAGAGAGAGAGAGAAGAAAGAGAGAGAGAGACAGAGACAGAGAGAGAGAGAGAGAGCCAGTGAGAGTCAGTAAAAGGATGTAGTGAGAGCGCAGGTGCCGCGCACACCAACGAATTGGCCTATAGTAGCAGGAGGTCCTCCGAGGGACTCCTCCTCTTCTACGCCTTACACTCCTCCCATCTATATCTACGTAGGTCTTCCATCCCTTTAATATATATATATATATATATATATATATATATATATATATATATATATTATATATATTATATATATATATATATATATATATATATATATATATATATATATATATATATATATATTATATATAATATATATATATATATATATATATATATATATATATAATATATATATATATATATATATATATATATTATATATATATATATATATATATATATATATATATATA
>SEYY01001076.1:176423-183923 GCA_009176605.1 Armadillidium nasatum | reverse complement strand
CTATTTCCTATCATAATTACTGTACTTAATACCTCTCGACATTACTCATAATTACGTACATCTATTAACACAATGCATGTTACTTAATATAGAAACTGTATAGACGGTACACATGAAAAATGTTTAGGACACACATGATAAATGCTTAATTATTTTCATTTATAAAAATAATAATAATAAAAATTTGTCAACACTTACCAATTGTTAACCTGAAGAATCGTCAAGCCTGTGTCCTGCGCCAGCTGTTTCTTTTGGTCTTCTGAAGGATACGGGTGCTGCAGGAAATAATAATAATAATAATAATAATAATAATAATAATAATAATAATAATAGTAATAATAATAATAATAATAATGATAATAATAAAATAAAACTTACATAAAAAATTTCATTATATATACTCGTAAATATATATATATGTGTGTGTGTGTGTATGTGTATATGTGTGTGTTTGTATGTTCTCTTGAATTACTAGAAAAGAGGAGGAGTAAATGATAGCAAAAACTAGAGCAATGGTAAGAAATAATAATAATAATAACAAACAGTTTATTAATAACTTTTAAAAAAAAAATTACTTAAATTAAATCAGGGATTACAATAACATGTGTTCCAAACTCGATTTACATTCAACCCCTATTTTAAAAACCTCACCCTCACCCCTCCCTCGACTCCCCCCAAAAAACACCCCACCCTTCCCTCATGTCCCCCCCAAAAAAAAACACCCCACTACTAATTCGCTCCATTCGACACAAATACACAAGAGCAAAACAAAGGAAAATAAACAACATAATAGAAGAAACAACAAACAATAACAACAAACAATAACAACAAACAACAACAAACAATAACAACAAACAATAAACAACAACAACAAACAACAAAAACTTAGCGGAAATGATCCACGTAAAGAAAATGAACATTTTCTGTAACAATATATTATCATTACAGCTGCAATAATAGTAATAAAAATAATAATAATAATAATAATAATAATAATAATAATAATAATAATAATAATAATAATAATAATAATATAATAATAATAATGACAATAATAACATTAATAAATCAAAATAATAATAATAATTTTTGTAATAAATAATAAAAACTAATAATAATAATAATAATAATAATAATAATAATAATAATAATAATTATAAAAATAGTAATAATAATAATATAATAATACGTTAATAAATCAAAATAATAATAATAATTTTAGTAATAAATAATAAAAACAGTAATAATAATAATAATAATAATAATAATAATAATAATAATAATAATAATAATAATAATAATAATAATAATGGTGGGTAAAGGTTGAAGGTCTACATACTCTCTACGAGAGTTGAGAAAATGAACCATTACCAGGATCAAATCAAGGTCAGACATGACCTGAAACAGAGCTTTTGAAAGTATGCTAATCATGGAAAGTGAAGAAAATAAGAAGGGGAAAGGTATTCCACAGTTACATGTACGAATGAGGATAGCTCTTCATGTCTGGGGTCCGAAAGTTAGACAAAGAAAGGATTGTGTAATTATGTATAATGGATGAAGAAGAATTGAGGTGGATGTAGGATGAGGCTAGATAAAAAAGGATGAGGCTAGATAAAAAAGGATGGGAATGGATGAAAAATGATGAGAATGGATGGAAAAGGGTGGTGGTGGATGAAAAAGGGTGGTAATGGATGAAAATAGGCGGTAGTGGATGGAGAAGGATGAAAATTGATGAAAGATGGGGTTGGATGAATATTATGAAATTAGATGAAGAAGGGTAGGGTTAGGAATTGAATAAAAAAGGATGAAGTTGGATGAAAAAGGATGAATGTGAATGAAGAATTTAAATGGATGAAGTAGAATGAAGGTTGACGTAGGATGAAGTTGGATGAAAGAGAATTCAACTGAATGAAGATGGATTGGAGTGAATGAAGTATGAGATTGGATGAAGGAAGATGGGACTGGATGAAGAAGAATTAGAGTGGATAAAGGATGAGATTGAGTTAATGTGGTTGGAGGTGGATGAAAATGAATGCGAGTGGATGAAGGTGGTGGGTCGGATGAAAAAATATTGGAATGGATGAAGTAGGATGAGACAGGATGACGAAAAGTTTCAATGGATAAAAATGAATGAACTGATCGAATAATAACGAATATATAATAATAATCAAATAATTATAAATAATTTTAAAAAAAAAATTATAAATAAATTTTCATGCAATATTTTTAATACTTTTGTCGAATAAATTAAGATTATTTACATACCTAAACCAGTCACATTCACACAAACTGCATACATTCCGTAAATATATTTTAGTATATTAGCATATTACTCTCACAGTCTTTCACTCTACCTCTCCTTTTCACCCTCTCCCTCACTCACTCTCTCTCTCTCTCTCTCTCTCTCTCTCTCTCTCTCTCTCTCTCTCTCTCTCTCTCTCTCTCTCCTTCATTCCTTCGTTTGTGACAGTGACAATGATTTATGGAACCATCCCGCCCTCTCCAGACCTAAACTGGAATATGCGATTCCCAAAAGGGAATTTGGAATGTTCGAATATGGAAGTCGACCTAAAAGGGAACAGAGAGAGAGAGAGAGAGAGAGAGAGAGAGAGAGAGAGAGAGAGAGAGAGAGAGAGAGAGAGAGAGAGAGAGAGAGAGAGAGAGAGAGAGAGAAATATCGGAAACGGATCTAAAAATGCCTATATTTTCGAACTTATATCTTTCGAAGTAGATTTATTACTTGGCATATATATATATATATATATATATATATATATATATATATATATATATATATATATATATATATATATATATATATATATATATATATATATATATATATATATATATATATATATATATATATACTCTCTTTGACTTTATTTTCCTAAGTGTTGCGTTTCTACAGAAGAAACTTTAAGATTTTTAAAAGATTTTCTGTCAATATTTACCGTCTGTACAATAGTATGTTGAGTAGAGCTGTATAACAGCAAATAGGAGGTAAAGCTAAAAGAGAACAGCTTTACGTACAATAGTTATAGTAGTAGTAATAGTAGTAGTAGTAGTAGTAGTAGTAGCAATAGTAATAATAATAGTTAGTGGTAGTAGTATGTTTTAAAAGCTTTTCGAGTTAAAAAAGAACAGCTTTACGTACAATAAATAGTAGTAGTAGTAGTAATAGTAGTAGTAGTAGTAGTAGTAGTAGTAATAATAGTTAGTAGTAGTAGTTTGTTTTAAAAGCTTTTCGAGCTTAAAATTAATTTTTTTAACTGTTGTTGAATTAGTAGTAGTTTTAATGGTAGATTTTATATAATAAGTTAGAAATACTGTGGTAGCTGAAATGTGAACGGAAATTGTTGCATTAGTATTAATAGTTGCATTAGTAATAGTAAGATGTAGTTGTTGAGTTATTGTAACATTACTTTGTAGCTGTATTAGCAGAATTAGTATTATTAAAATAATAGTAATAGTAATAATAATAGCACTAATACACTACTACTTCAAACTTCCCCACTGAAACCACTAACGAGTAAATTTTCACTTGCAAAAATAAATAAATAAAAAACAACAACTTCAAACTAATACGAAACAAGAAACAACCAAAAACAATAACAATAACTCCAACAAACAAGAAACAACAACAACAAACTTCAAACTAATAAGAAACAAGAAACACTAGCAACTAACCAAAACAATAACAATAACACCAACAAACAAGAAGAAACAACAACAACAACAACAACAACAACAATCAACCAACAAGAATGAAAAACAGCCTTCCGAAACTGCATTCCGAAGAAGGAAAGGAATGGCAATATTAGTGCTGTGACTTCGTGCCTCCGCTCTTACGATGCTGATTACATATTTGTAGGCGAGAAGCCAAGAAGAAGAAGACGAAGAAAGAGCTCTGGAGCAGCGTATTTCGGAGCGACAAAACTTTCCTCTTCATGGGAAAGATCTCCCGCTTATTTCCACTTACATTATTACTTTACCGAATATTTTAAACAGATTGAATTATTATTATTATTATTATTATTATTATTATTATTATATTATTATTATTATTATCAGAAATAGTAGTAAGGGAAGTAGTAGAATTTTGTTTGTTTATTATTATTGTTATTATTATTATTATTATTATTATTATTATTATTATTATTATTATTATTATTATTATTATTATCAGAAATAGTAGTAAGGGGAGTAGTAGAATTTTGTTTGTTTGTTTATTATTATTATTATTATTATTATTATTATTATTATCAGAAATAGTAGTAAGGGGAGTAGTATGTAGGAACAATATGTAGTAGCAATAATATAGATTGTATTACGGTAGTAATTGTATTACTATTAGTAGAATTATAAGATGTTACAGTAATATAACTAGTTGAATTAATAGTAATAACAACTGTAAGTTGATAATAATATTAGGGCTACAGAATTAGTAGTAGCAGTAGGATTAGTAGTTATTAAATGGAACCTTAAAAAAGTCTACCTTTTGAATCGACTAATATATATATATATATATATATATATATATATATATATATATATATATATATATATATATATATATATATATATATATATATATATATATATATATATTATAATATAATCGTAGGGAGAGAAGAGATAGAAGAAACAAAAACAGAAATACAGAGAGAGAGAGAGAGAGAGAGAGAGAGAGAGAGAGAGAGAGAGAGAGAGAGAGAGAGAGAGAGAGAGAGAGAGAGAGAGAGAGAGAGAGAGAGAGTAGGTGAGTGAGTCTGTTTAGAAGAGTGTTGAAGTGTTCAAAAGAGCATCGATAAGCGAGTGTTTTGAGTGTTTATAAAGCAATCTCCTCGGGAGATGCTCCTCTCCAAAAGTGCTTGTTTTGTCATATTGTTTTCACCCCTACCCATTCCTCCCCCCTCCTCCACTTTTTGATAAATATTGAATCGTTTTTATTGTACAATATATTCTTATATCTTATTTTATTTTTTTTAAGTTTATTCATTTTGGCTTACGGTATGTCGTAGTGGAACTTGATTTAGAATGAAAGGAAGCAATTTTAGGTGTAAAAAAATAAATATACTATTACTGCTACTACTACTACTACTACTTTTACTATTACTACTACTACTAATAATAATAATAATTTTGTTAGCTAAAGTTTGAAATACTCATGTCCAGAGTTGCGAGATATTTGAAGTGCACCTGTCCAAATTTAAAAGATATAAAGTACCCTTGTCCAGTTACAATATATATGAAGTACCCATGCCCAAATTTAAAAGATATAAAGTACCCTTGTCCAGTTACAATATATTTGAAGTACCCATGTCCAAATTTAAAAGATATAAAACACTCTTGTCCAGTTACGATATATATGAAGTACCCTTGTCCAAGTTTGAAAGATATAAAGTACCCTTGTTCATTTACGATATATATGAAGTACCCTTGTCCAAGTTTGAAAGATATAAAGTACCCTTGTTCAATTACGATATATATGAAGTACCCATGTCCAAATGTAAAAGATATACAGTACCCTTGTCCAGTTACAATATATATGAAGTACCCATGTCCAAATTTAAATGATATAAAGTACCCTTGTCCATAATTACGAGATATGTAAAGAAGATATTTTATAAGAAATTATGCCAAATTTTAAATGTTCTCACTTTCACGCAGACAACAAACGGATTTTTCCTTTTCAATTTCAGACTTCGCTGTCTTTTACTCTTAATGGAGGAAGGGAATTTGTCGAGAGAATTCCCCTCAAAGAATGTAACCCACGACATTCGTCATAAGAGTCCGATTCTATATTGCGAACACTATTTAAGTTTTGACATGTTAAAACTTGTTTTGGAAAATAGTGTTCAGCCATTCTAACTTTGTGCGTGTGTGTGTCTGCGTGTGTGTGTGCGTGTGTGTGCATGTGTGTGGGTATGTGTGCGTGTGTGTGTTTTTGTATTTCGCATCTCAATAGCATTTCCTACTCGAAGAGGGGAATATTCTAGGTATTTTCTGCTTAGGGTCCGTGTGAAGGATCCAATCAGCACCTTCAAGCACGTGATTCCATCATTCTACCTTTATGCCACGGTTTGTTGATTTTCTCTCCTTTTACTTTTTTTAATGTTAATTTTTAGTCTGTCTGTCTGTTTGTCTGTGAATTGTTCATCTCACATAAAACAATTCATATTAAACATTTAACAGTGAGGTTGATTTATCTTCCCCTTTACTTGTTCTGTTTCTACTCCTCATTTCTTACCAAAACACTTCCACCTCACTTCCAAATTCTCTATTCGAGGAGGGAAACTTTGTAAGAAGTTTCTTCGTGGGATCCGCATGACAAAATGGAACCAGAGTCTTCGAGTGAATGAGTCAATCATTCTTCCTTCTTTATTATCTTTCTTTCCTTTCTCTTTCTCTACTTCCTTTAAATTTCCCCTTTTCTATTTTATTCCCTTCTGACTTTTCCTTTAGGCTTTCCCTCGATTATATCCTTTTTTCCCTATTTTTCCCCTCATTTACCCCTTCCATAGGATCACTTTTTTTATATTTCTTTCCTTTACTCCCCCCACCATCACTCCCAAGAATCGTTTTCTTGGTTTTCATTTTCCGTTCTCTTTTCCGTCTACCTGTAAAGCTTTGTGGCCTTCGGGTTTCCCGTTCCCTTTCCCTCACTGCCACAGTGCCAAATCAAATCTCAAATCTCTGACTTTACAGATATTACACTCTTGCGTTAAAGGACTTTTACTTAATGCAATTTCCTTCTTACTTCTTCGCTTCCTTTCTTTAATACAATACAATACAATATAATGGAATATATATATATATATATATATATATATATATATATATATATATATATATATATATATATATATATATATATATATATATATATATAGTTCGTTGAAAAGAAATCTATAATATATTATATCTAATAACTCGTAGGTTTATTACATTGTTATGAAATACTTCAAAGAATAACACAAATACATAACATAATAACACAAATATAGAATAAGTATTAATTTATTGAAGTACATAGTCTCTTAACGTGTACATATACTTCATTGTTCTGAAACACTTCAAACATATTCAATAACACAAATATATTAGTATTAGTTTATTGAATTAAAGTATATAGTTCTTAACTTGTATATATACTACATTGTTCTGAAACACTAAAAACATATTCAATAAAAACACAAATATATTAGTATTAGTTTATTGAAATGAAGTCTATAGTGTCTTAAGTTATACATATTGAATTGATATACCCATTGTTCTGAAATACCAAAAACATATTCAATAACACAAATATATTAGTATTAGTTTATTGAATTGAAGTACATAGTCTCTTAAATTATATATATATTCAATTCACTACAAAAATATTCAATAACACATATAATCAGTATTGTTAATTGAATTGAAGTATATAATCTTTTAACTTGTACATATACTACAAGCTTTGAAACACTTCAAACATATTCAATAACAAATATA
>SEYY01001076.1:168923-173923 GCA_009176605.1 Armadillidium nasatum | reverse complement strand
GTCTATCTCTAACCTTTCTTATACACACTCTCTTCTTCTCCAACTCTAAGTATCAATCTATTTATCTCTAATTTTTTTTAGCACTCTCTTTTTAACTTTCTCTCTCTCTCTCTATCTATCTATATCTATTCTATCTATCTATCTATCTATCTATCTATCTATCTATCTATCTATCTATCTATCTATCTATCTATCTATCATCTTTCTTAGGTACCATGTCGTTTTCTCTCCCTCGTTATTCTCTCTCTCTCTCTCTCTTTCTGTCAACCTTAAAAAAGAGATAATAATTTAATATATCATTATAAGGCAGGAAATATAATTAGTACTTTTATAATATATTAACATCTGTTTTAAAATATGCAGAACATCTAGCTCCAAATCCGCAGATTTTCTCCACATCGTATGCAAGGTTCATAAAACTAACTATAAAAAAAAAAACATTAGATTTATCATAAAACCATTCAACTTCATAAACCTCTCCCAATCCCCACCCCACCCCACCCCCGCCCCCTCTGACATATATTGATATATATATGATAAACTCCTTTCTCCTTTTCTCTTATATTTTAATACATTAAATCTCTTTTTATTTCATATTTCTTTTTCTTTCTTTTATTTCTTTTTATTTCTATTGCCCTCCAATTACGTTGACATTTAATTGATTAAGTAAATCTCCACATTAATTATATATATATATATATATATATATTATATATATATATATATATATATATATATATATATATATATATATATATATATATATATATATATATATATATATATATATATATTATATATATGTTTCTTCGCCTTCATCGAAGTGTTTCTTTTACTTCATTTTCTTCATCCTTTCTTTTTCTTCTTTCTTCTTCTTCTTCTTCTTCTTCTTCTTCTTCTTCTTCTTCTTCTTCTTCTCTTCTCTTCTACTCCTTCCTTCCTTCTTCCTCCTCCTCTTCCTTTTCAATTGAAAGGAAATCAATACTTGGCATTCTAAAGGAGAGGTCGGCTCTCGTTTATTTGGTGGTTGGTCCGTGGCATTTTTTCTTCTCAGTCACACACACACACACACACACACACACACACGTACAGAAAGAGATAGATATAATCAAATGACACTAAAGATGACAATTGGTGGCATCCTCTTCTCCCAGTGTTAAATTTGTGCCACTTTCTTGTGGGAATTTTAAAGCGGAAGCCCGCTTATATATATATATATATATATATATATATATATATATATAATATATATATATATATATATATATATATATATATATATATATATATATATATATATATATATGTATATATATATATATAATATATATATATATATATATATATATATATATATATATTAATATATATATATATATATATATATATATAATATAATTATTATACTATTTTAAATTATATTATTTTTATTTATAATATTATTATAAATTATTATATATTATTATTATATATTATTATTATTATTATTATATTATTATTATTATTATTATTATTTATTATATTAATTTAATTATTTTTAATTTTTTAATTATTTATAATTATTTTTTATTTTTTTTTTTTTTTTTTTTTTTTTTTTTTATTTTTATTTATTATTATTTATTATTATTTTAATTATAATAAATAATAATAATAATAATAATAAATAATAATAATAATAATAATAATAATAATAATAATAATAATGATAATTATTATTATTATTTCTTTAAATTTTTTTTTAAAATTTAATTTATTAAAAATATTTAAATAATAATAATTTTAAAAAAATAATTATAATAAAATAATAATAATAATAA
Organism: Armadillidium nasatum; assembly: GCA_009176605.1. Lineage (NCBI taxonomy): Eukaryota > Metazoa > Arthropoda > Malacostraca > Isopoda > Armadillidiidae > Armadillidium > Armadillidium nasatum. Next base: position 172,106 of record SEYY01001076.1, on the reverse strand, counting down.
TAATAATAATAATAAATAATAATAATTTAATAATAATAAATAATAATAAATAATAATAATAATAATAATAATAATAATAATAATAATAATAATAATAATAATAATAATAATAAAATTCTAATATAATAAAAAAATAAAAAAAAAAAAAAAAAAAAAAAAAAAAAAATATATTATATATATATATATATATATATATATATATATATATATATATATATATATATATATATATATATATATATATATATATATATATATATATATATATATATATATATATATATATATATATATAATACCAGTAGGGATAAATAGGTTTTAGACCAATCGTATTCTTATCATGTGATTAATCCTATAATATCAAAGTAACACATAAGTGAAACAAAAAAAAATACTCATAACAAACAAACACATAAACAAATAAAAAAAAAAAGAAAAAAAAGGAATAATAATAAAAAGAATAACACACAAAGGGGAAATATACAAATAAATGTAAAGATATACCAACAATTCTCTTGTCTTTTTCAAGTCTTTTCTCATCTGATCATAAAGATTTCGGATTAAGATTTTGTGGGAAAAAAAAAGGACCCAAAAAATTATTTCTTTTGTTGTTCTTTCGTGTTAAAAGTTGACTGAAACGGAAGGATGCCGACAAATGATTAGATAAAGACATGGAATAGATAAAATCGAGGCAATCAAAATATTTAGATATTTAGATAGATAAATTAGATAGAGAGTTATATATAGGTATGGAGTATACGATGAAAATAATATTAGTCTGAGATGATATCTCTTTATTAAAAATGTAAGAAACTACTATTTTGGGTGTGTACATATGAACATGTACGTTTGTGAGTGTGCGTACAGGTGTATTTTTATGTATAATAATAATAATACTAGGACTGACCGTAAGGTGTTGAAAGAGCCAAGCCCTGAGTATATTCTTGCTCGTGTGTGTGTGTTATGTGAGTGTGTGTGTGTGTGAATGTGTGTCTGTGTGTGTGTACAGGTGTAAGTTTAGGTATAATAATACTAGGACTTACCGTAAGGTGTTGAAAAAGCCAAGCCCTGAGTATGTTGGTAGCCACTTTGGGAAATATACCTCGCTTTTTCTGGTTTTTTTTGCTACTCTCGTCATCTTCTTCTGTGCCTTCGCCGGAACCGATGCTGGCGTTGGAGGCGTCACCTGAAGAAGGAGAAGAAGAAGTATTTTAGTCATAATTTTAGTCACAATTTTAAGAAGAAGAAGAAGTATTATAGTTACAATTTTAATCAACAAATGGATTTTTATAGTTTAAAGGGTTTCAAATAGTTCTGATGATAATAGACAAGTTAATAATAATATTTTATACCATTATTATTATTATTATTATTATTATTATTTTTAGTAGTAGTAGTAGTAGTAGTAGTAGTAATAGTAGTATAGTAGTAGCAATAGTGTTATACTATTATTATTTTAAAAATTGTACTAGCATATTATTATTAATATAATTATTATTATTATTATTATTATTATTATTATTATTATTATTATTATTATTATTTTATTGTAATAAACATTGTATTAGCATAATATTGCTGTTATTATAAAATACTATATAATATTTAGTAATATATAAAATTATCATTATTATTATTATTATTATCATTGACATAAAAGGAAAAAAATAATAATTTGTAAATTAATTTTTAAGAAAAATAATAATAAAAAATTAAAATTAATCGCTGCTATAAAATCAATTACAATGTAAATCACTTTAATTTTTTTTAAACAATTTAAAATATATATATAAAAAAAAATTTTTTTTCTAAATTTAAAATAAATAAATATAAATAAATAAATAAAAAAAATTTTCTTATAAGAATAAGAAAAAAAAAAAAAAAAAAAAAACAGACAAATAAACTATAAAATGAAAATTAAATATAAAAATAAACAAGAAATAAGAAAAAAACAATAAATAAACTATAGAAATGGGAAAGAAATAAAAAAAATACGAAAAAAAATGAACAAATAAACTACAAAAAAAAATAAATAAAAATAAAATAAAGAGAAAATAAACTATAAAGATAAAACAAGATAAGAATGTCGAGGTCATAGACAAACTTTAGGGTCATAAGATGACTTAAAAAGTCAAAGAAAATGTCTCCCTCTTTTTATGACTTTATGTAAGACTAATTCACTTGCTCGGTTAAAAAGTTTTTTAATGAATCTAAAAAAGTTTTTAACTTTGACGTAATTTGAGAGTTTAGGATAATAGAGCAGCGATCATATGCTATACTACTCTCCCTGCCTGTCTGTCTGTCTGTCTGTCTGTCTCTGTCTCTCTCTGTCTCTCTCTCTCTCTCTCTCTCTCTCTCTCTCTCTCTCTCTCTCTCTCTCTCTCTCTCTCTCTCTCTCTATTATATATATATATATATTATATATATATATATATATATAATATATATAATATATATATATATATATATATATATATATATATATGTGTGTGTGTGTGTGTGTATGTACGTATGTATATATGTATTATCACTATAGATTAGTGTGGCTCATTAAAAATGCATATGATAATAAAATTTCAAAGAATGGTTTCTGATTATTAAGAAACATGAGTTTTTAATCGAATATGAAAAAGAAGTAATCAATATTATATTTAAGAGTTCTTCTGTAATATTTGAATAATATAAATATATTATATTAAGGCCATTTATTAGAGACTAAATTTGAAATATTGTATTAGGGCTTTTTTTTCTGAGATACAAAAATCGATATAGTATATTACAGTTTTTAGTGAGATACAAATTTTACTATCTTATTTAGGGCTTTTATTAAATTCTAAATTCAATAAACTATATATAGAAGAGCCTTTTTCTAAGGTTTAAAATTCGATAAACTAGATTTATTATCGTTTTCTGAGATAGTAAATATACTATAGGCACTAAAAATATTTTACATATATAACGGCTCCGTTTCATCAGCGGCAGAGTACTCGCCTAGCAAGCGAATGTACCAGGGTTCGAGGACTGATTGGGGCGGGAAATATGAGCTGTTTCCCCTTGCGCTAAGTTCCGAATTACTCAGTCGTTAAAACGGGTACATTTGTGAAGTGCTCTTGTCACTGATGGGAAATAATATCCGATATATGCGATAGGCCTCGCCCAGTCAGCGGTATCTACAGTGAGCCC
>SEYY01001076.1:151423-153923 GCA_009176605.1 Armadillidium nasatum | reverse complement strand
ATATATATATATATATATATATATATATATATATATATATATATACTAACTTCTGTGATCAATTAATATTGCAAACATAAATGATAGAAATGAGGAGAGTTTTCTATGAGTTTTAACCACCCGTGTCTAATATGATAGATTTTCCTATAAATGATAAGATTTGTAAATGATGTAAATGAGCTAGAAAGGATAAAGGAGAGAGGAGGAAAGAGAAAGGAAGAAAGAGAGAGGAGGAAGGAGGAAGAGGAGGAAGGAAGGAAGGAAGGAAGGAGGAAGGAAAGAGGAAAGGAAGAGAAGGAGGAAGGAGGATGGAGAGAGAAGGGAGGAGAGAGGAGGGAGGAGAGAGGAGGAAGGAGTTAAAAGTTCTTGATATTATAAAAGTTTTTTGGAAATTATTTAATAATTTGGTGGAGGAAGGAGGGAAGAGGAAGGAGGTAGGAGGGAAGAGGGAGAAGGGAGGAGTAAGGAGGAAGGAGGAAAGAGGAGGGAGGAAGGAGTGAAGAGGAGGAAGTGAAGAAGGAAGAGGGATGGAGGAGGGAAGATTGAGGAGGAGGAAGGAGGAAGTAGGAAGGAAGAAGGAAGAAGGAGGAAAGAGGAAGTAAGGGAGGAGGGAAGAGGGAGGAAGAAGGAGAGAAGAATGGAGGAGGGAGGAGTTAAAAGTTCTTAATATATCAATATTTTTTGGAAATTATTTACTAATTTTCACTTTTTCTTTTATCCCTTAGATGAATAAGCTGGATAGTATTTTATTCCTCACTTGAGGCTAAATTGTGACCGTTTTACTGCTGAATAAAAGTCGAGGTGAGATCTAATATCAATACTGTCAGTTAATGACATGTTAATTTAAAGGTGTCATCAGTAGGCACAGTAGGTACAGTAGCACTATCAGCGGAAGATTCTTTAAATCGATCTTCAACACCAGCACTAAATGCAAATACAGCCGAGGATATAGTGATGTTCAAAAAAATAAAAACTTAACATGGATTGGGAAAGATATTTAAATATACTTCAGGCATTATCTATGTAATCTAAGCTTTCAATTTGTGAACAAATTATTTAAATTTCCAAAAGTTTGATTACTTGAGTAGGTTGTGTAGTATGATGGAGCAATGGTTTAGGGAATGTGAGAAAGGAGCAAGAAAACGCTGCTTCTTCATCTCCACCTCTCTACACACACTCTTTCTCTCTCTCTCTCTCTCTCTCTCTCTCTCTCTCTCTCTCTCTCTCTCTCTACCACTCTCTTTTTTTATTGGACCTGTCATATTTTCTCTCAATGGAAAAAGTTTATTTATTATTATTATTTTTGGGGAAAGAGGGGAGAATCCAGGGAGTTCTTAAATGACCTAACCTAAATAAAACTAAGGAGATGTAACGCCGCGTACATAGGTATAAGAACCTAAAGTAAAAAATTGTTGTGATATTTATTCAAAAGTCTTCCATTTGGAATTCATTCTTACGAAATAATTAAGTTATCGAATTTTAGCACTATATCATTGAAATTGAATTTGAATTTTGAATTTTATATTTGAAATTGAATTTTTTTCTGTTTGAATTTGAATTTTATATCCGAATTTGGATTTTATATTTATAATTGATTTTTTTTAATATTTGAATTTTGAATTTTAGAAGCTTATTTAGAAAGAGAAGTTATGTGATCCTTCCAAGAAAGATTACCAGAAAATGAAACATCAAGAATATTGGGGACCGATGAAGGTTTGAGTTGAGTGTTTTCGAAGAAGATGTCATAGTTGTGTGGAAGATTATGTCGAATAGAAAGATGGAGGAATTGAGTTTTTGAGGCGTTGAAAACGACCATGTTTTCTCTACCCCAATTTGAAATACGAGAAAGATTAGAGGTTAGTTGCTCCAAGGTCACCCTTCTTGCGTCAATTTCAAAGTGAAAGGAGTAATGAAGAGTGGAGTCATCAGTATAGGAGAGATAGGTTCGGATTCGAACCCTTTTATTTACGGTAACATTAAAATTTAAACAACATATTTAGTTTCCTATTGATAAAGATTTCTGGCCTCTTACCAAAAATATTTCTATAACTTCGGTAGATCTGACTTTTCGCTTCTTATTCGCTCTGACTTTACCGTAGCTAACTCTCCTTCTGAAAAGGCTCGTCTCTTCAGTCTTTTTTTAAAAATTTAATTCTACCTTTGACGATTCTAGCATTCCTCATCCTACTACTCCACCTCTCAGGTGTCCGATGTCCCTACCTTTAATCACACATGAATGTGTGTATGAGAACATGAACAATAAATTGTATTGGAAACATCACACCACAAAGGTTACTAGGGGCCTAAAAGAAGCTAGAAAGCTCTATTCAGGTTCCAAGATTTTTTTTATTCCTAATAGTTACTACAATTATATAAAGAATCTTAGCCACTCTTGCATGAGGTACGTAGATGGAGAGGTAGGGGGGCTTTGGCTCTTTTGGACAGGGTTGAATTGAAGGCTTAAAAAACAAACAATTTGTCTCCTACATTTAAACTATCT
>SEYY01001076.1:135000-137500 GCA_009176605.1 Armadillidium nasatum | reverse complement strand
AGTTACGTTTTTAAATATTTTTTTTTACTGTAAAGGTGAAGCACGCACACACACACACATAAAAAAATATTACTCTTTATAACCTTCTTGATTTTCCTACTAATTTTTCATTTTTTGATTCCTTTTTTTGTGTTTCAATTATGCTTAATAAATATTATAATTAATAATAATTGTGTCTCCACAAATGCTTAGTACATTATGCTTGAAGTAATCTCCTGTGAAGTAAGCTTTTATTCATGATAGATGCTTTTGTGTTTATTACTATGCTTAGGAGATTCTCTTACCAATTCTTCTGTGTTGCTTCGTATGCTTAATAGATTATACGAATTCTCCAGTGTTTTTTTTTTGTTTCGTAGGTTGCTTCTATACTTACTTAACAGATTGTTCTATGTATATATTCTAATGTTACCTACTATGTTTAATAGACTTAGTTATTTTTTGGTGCTTGCTTCTACAAATTCTTCTGCTACTTTGCTTGCAAATTCTCCTTTTCTATTCCAACTTATTGTAAATTATTATCCTGTTAATACTAGATTGCTTCAAAGAATAGTAGATTCTACTAAAATTCTTTATTGCTCATGTTAGATTCTACGGTGTTTGTTTTTATGCTTAGCAGATCTTCCTTTCAATTTGATCTTTCCAGTCTTGAATATTCTAAATTCTTTGCTCCTATTTGCTATTCTTTTGCTTTCCTTGTATTCAGAAAGTTCTACCTCAAAATTTCTTTCTTTGCTGCTTTGCTAAAGTATCTATTTAATTATAGCATTATTTTATATATATATATATATATATATATATATATATATATATATATATATATATATATATATATATATATATATATATATATATATAGTTTTCTTTATTTTCAATTTTCTATTGATTAATTTATCTTTTTTTAAATTTATTTTTATTTATTTTTTAATCTCGATTTATTTTTATTTTGTAATTGGTGTATTATTGGTTTATACTTTTTATTCTTATTCTTATATTGTTCATTTAATCTATGCTTAGTTCAACTTATTAATGATTCATTCTTAGTGTATTCCCAATTTATTCTTGTTATATTCCCAATTTATTCTTAGTATATTCCCAATTTATTTTTGGTATGTTCCCAATTTATTCTTGGTATATTCCTAATTTATTCTTGGTATATTCTCAATTTATTCTTGGTATATTCCCAATTTATTCTTTGCATATTCCCAATTTATTCTTTGCATATTCCCAATTTATTCTTGGTATATTCCCAATTTATTCATCTTATTTATTCCTAAATTTATTCTTAGTTTATAATCAATTTAAAATTGATTTTTTCCAGATTCTTTCTTGTTTCTTCACAATTTATTTTTGGTTTATTTCTGATTTTTTTTTTTTTTTTTTGGTACATTTCCCAATCAATCTTGGTTTATCGTCAATTTATACGATAAAATCTCAATTTATTCTCGTTGTATTCCCAATTAATTTTTTTTATTCCTGGTTAATTCTTGGTTTATTATTAGTATATTTTAGGTTTATTCTTGATACGTACTTGATTTATTCTTAATTTATTCTTGGTTTATTAAAATATTATTGTTAGTTTATTACCGATTTATTTCAGATTTGATCTTGCTTATCCCAATTTATTCTTGGATTATTCCGACTTATTCTTTGTTTATTACCAATTTATTCTTGGTTTATTCCCCATTTTTTCTTCTTTTTTTTATTGACACATTCATTCTCGTGAAATCAAAAATAATTCCCGATTTATTCTTCTGCTTATTACCGATTTACTCTTGGTTTATTCCCGATTTTATCTTTTTACGGACACTTTACTCCTCGTGAAATCAAAAATAATTCCCGATTAATTCTTCGTTTATTACCGATTTATTCTTAGATTATTCCCGATTTATTCTTTGTTTATTACCGACTTACTCTGATTTTTTTCCTTTTTTAACGGACCTTTTATTCCTCGTGAAATCACAAATTATTCCCGATTAATTCTTAGTTTATTACCGATTTACTCTTGGTTTATTCTCGACCTTTTCTTGGTTTATTACCAATGCATTCTAAGTATATTGTCGATTTTTTTTTCTCTCGAATTATTGTTGGTTTATCGCAATTTATATTCTTCATTTATTTTCTGTTTATTTTACAATGCCTCAGTAAAGAAATCAATTGAATTAATTGGAAGTTATTATTATTATTATTATTATTATTATTATTATTATTATTATTATTATTATTAGTATTATTAGTAGTAGTAGTAGTATATATATATATATATATATATATATATATATATATATATATATATATATATATATATATATATATATATATATATATATATATATATTATATATATATATAATATATATTAGAGATAAATAAAGAGCATGATAAACCATTAAAAAAAAGGTAAAATATAAAGATAAAAAATTCACTTTTAGACTTCATTCACTAATATTTAAAGTTTTGAACCTCTACGGAATGCACGTAAGCTCCCAATAATCCCAATAAA
>SEYY01001076.1:102500-110000 GCA_009176605.1 Armadillidium nasatum | reverse complement strand
CAAGGTTTACTATAGAAACCTTCAGACGCTCAAGTTTTGAACTAGGTCAAGTGTTAAGGAATAAAACAAATAAGATGGTGAACAAGAACTCGTCAAAGGTTCGTTATCAAATAAGATAGTAGACTAGAACACATCAATAGTTCGTTAACAAAAAAGAAAGTATAATAGAATAACACATAGGTAGTTCAAAGAATGACAAATATGATAGTACACTAGAACACACCGGTAATTCGTTAACAAATAAGATAATACACTAGAACACACCGATAATTCGTTAACAAATTAGATAATGCACTAGAACACACCGGTAATTCATTAACAAATAATATGGTAAACTATAATACACCGGTAATTCGTTAACAAATAAAATACTACACTAGAACACACCAATAATTCGCTAACAAATTAGATAATGTACTAGAACACACTGGTGATTCGTTAACAAATAAGATGGTAAACTCTAATACACCGATAGTAACAAAATAAGATAATAAACTAGAACACACCTGAAGTTTATTAAGGAATAAGATAGTAAACTATAACTCATCAGTAGTACGTTAACAACACCAAGAGGACTAAATGTAAATTCTGAATTAACGGAGTAGAATCGAATGATAATAAATGCTTGGCTTGCCATATCCCAAGTTTTATTACATAATCCTTTTAATAATATAATGTTATATGAATATAATGTAATGAAGGAACATAGAAAATCACGTTTGCCAAAGAACCAAAAACTCGTTGGATTATGAAAATAAAATCATCAATTGTAGAAAAATTATTGTTAGAAATTATTGCAGAGTTTTTTAAAAATATTTCAAAATTTTGAAGAGAAAATTTCGTCCATCGAAGAAATTTTGGAAGAAACTATTTTCGCCACAAAAGTGACTAACTGATGAAATTTCTTCATTTGAAGAAATTTTGATTCTCTGTGTAGGTACTGGTTACCTACTGGACACCTACTGGATACACTCTTAGTGTAATCTCAATAAATATTCAAATAAATATGAGTAAATGAAGAGAGAAGAAGAAAACACACTTAAAACTTGAGTATATAGTTAATCTACCCCAAACCAACAAAACACATTCTTAGAGCACCACTTGTATTACTTAAGCACTAACATACCGGTAGTATCCTTTTACTCTGTAGTGCTAAAAATAAAACACTATGACTTTGATTTAATAACTCAAAGATTCAAATAAACATATTTATGTATGTATGTATGTATGTATGTATGTATGTATGTATGTATGTATGTATGTAGAACCACAACTGAACATTCAAAATTTAGAACTGATAGAAGGCTCCGTAACCAACTTAACACACAACACAACATATAATATATATATATATATATATATATATATATATATATATATATATATATATATATATATATATAATATATATATATATATATATATATTATATATATATGAGTTCTTTCGTGCTTTCTTACATTCATCATACTTACAATTATTGTTTACTAAAACACGGTGACAACGACCTTTCTCACCTGCAAAAGAAATAATAATAATAATAATAATAATAATAATAATAATAATAATAATAATAATAATAATAATAATAACAATAATAGTAATAATAATAATACCAGTAATGATAGTAATTAGTAATTATAATATTCATAATTTAACAACAAAATATAGTTTTTATAATAATAAAGATAATAATAATGATAATAAAAGTAGTAATAATAATGATAATAATAATAAAAAAATAATAATAATATAAAATAATAAAAATAATAATATTTATAGTAACAATAAAAATAATAATAATAATAATAATGATAAATAATATAATAATAATAATAATAATAATAATAATAATAATAATAATAATGGTAATATTAATAACAGCAAGCCACAATATAATAATAATAATAATAATAATAATAATAATAATAATAATAATAATAATAAAATAATAATTTGAAAATAACAATAATAACGATAATAATAATAATAATAATAATAATAATAATAATAATAATAATAATAATAATAATAATAATAACAATAATAATAATAATAATAATAATAATAATTTATTGGTATTAATCTCTTTTTGTAATAATATAACCCTCTAACTATCGAAAGCTTCCAGTCCATATTATTGGGGCACGTTTCTTACCTTCCAAAATACATAAACTATACCCACAATGAAATACCCTTCATTGATTTATTACTCTCGAAGAAATAAAATATATTACTGATGCCCTCTCAAATTAGGACTAATTATATTTGGCAAAAAGGGTAAAAGTGGGTATGTAATTGTTAATGGTCTTCCAATAGGAACTACTTGTAATTTGGGTATTAAAACTGGGCACGAGTTAAATTTATTACTATTTTATTACCTTTTCCAATGTCATTATTATCAATGTTTATTTTTCTATTGGTATATATGTGGGTATATATATTTTTCTATTGGTATTTATGTGGGTATATACATTCTTTTCCTTTACCTGTTAAGTTTGGCTTACTCATTTGTTTAAAGGTATGAAAGAGTGGGCTTTATGTGGGTATTATGGAAATTAAGCCCGAATTTGGAGACTTAATTTGACAGTTTCGTTTTAACAGCATAATTACATGTATGTGTGTTCGTATGTTTGCGTATATGTATTTCAATACTTGTCCTTTTATGTATTTAAAATAAAAACAATATGTAAATTATACAAATCCAGGAGCAAGTAAACAATTTAGTAACTAAAGGTCCATGAAATTATATGGCAATAAAATAAAGTAATCAATAAAAAAATAATCGATATCAATATCAATCAAAACCTAAAAAAAAAAAAATCTAATCAATATCAATCCAAACCTAAAAATCAATCAATAAATATCAATATATTACAATAAAAAAACCTATAAAATTTCCTAGAACAACTCAATACCCTACAATTGTCATATTACCAAAACTCTAAAAATGCGATATACCAAATCGTAATAACAAGCCACACACCGATTAAGACACCCATAAAACCCATAGATAGTCCCGCTAATAAAAGAGAGATGGATAGAGAGAGTGAGAGAGAGAGAGGAAGAGAGAGAGAGAGAGAGAGTGAAAATGACAATTGTCAATCAACCGATAATCTATACAGAGGCGGTAGAGCATTAGAATTTCTGTAGGAAAAACACACAACATTTCTCTGAATTCCAATCATTTGATTTTTAACAAGGTATTATTACTAACGCCTCGTAAATTTTGAGCAAAAAAAGGTATGTATTTTTTTTTCTATCTTTTTTTTTTTTTCTCCAATATTACCTATCAATTTGGACACCTGCCAATCACTTGGTAAAGAGTGTTCGTATCGTAATAGTTGATTTGTTTAATTCTTTTATTATTACAGCCTAAATTTCTGTACAAGAAATGTTTGCCTTCTTTCTGACTCGCATCGGAAATGATCCTTTCCCTCCAGGGTAGCAATCATAACTCCTTTTTGTTTTTTATGTTTTTTTTGTGTTTTTTTTTCGGTAACACATGAATAACGCGTATGTATATATATATATACATATATACATATTTTGTACGTGTATGCGAAACATATTTTCTTGTTCCTCTATCAACCTTAGCCTGAGGGTAACTCATCGGGACTTAGGCTAGAATGGCTTGTTCCGAAACAGAGCGGCGTTTTTATTTTTTTTTTTTTTTTTTTTTTTTTTTTTTTTTTTTTTTGTTAACGAAAAGATGAACTTTGGTTTACGATACCTTATAATTTTTAAAGGAGAAGAGAGAATACATAGATTTCTAGGCCGATTAATAAACAATATATATATATATATATATATATATATATATATATATATATATATATATATATATATATATATATATATATATATATATATATAAATATATATATATATATATATATATATATATATATATATATATATATATATATATATATATATATATATATATATATATATATATATATATATATATATATATATATATATATATATATATATCCTCTAGAGAGCAAAAGCCAGAGGCCTACTAATTTCCACCAGAGTTGGGGAAATGACCAAATCATGGTCAATTAATGGCCGACATATCCCGATGTGCGGCGTTTGAAGGTGTTCAAGTCAAAGGATGTTGGAAAATTAGATAAAGGAAGTGTGTCCCAGATTTTACCGGTAGAGTACAAGAGAGATTGAGCATAGCATTTAAGTATGGAGTCAGAGAATTGAATAGAGAAAGTATGAGACTGTATAGAAAGGAATGTCGTACGAACCCTTCTCAAAGGAGGAGGTATGCGACGAGAGTTTGGAAGAGCAGTGTCCATTGTAATAGCGATAATATATAGAGAGTGACGCAACAATTTGACCAGCAGAAAGAGACTGGAGAGATTTAGTGAGAGCAAGAGTGTTGATAAGACGAAAAATCCTAGATTCCACCTTTTTCAAGGAAAGCTTCATGAGTAGAGCCACCCCAGATGTGTGAGGCGTACTCCATACAGGGGTCGAACAGTACCTCTATAAATAGCAAGCAACTGGGGTGGCGGAAGAAATTCTGAAGGAACATCGGAAAGTATATATATATATATATATATATATATATATATATATATATATATATATATATATATATATATATATATATATATATATATATATATATATATATATATATATATATATATATATATATATATATATATATATATATATATATATATATATATATGCTGGCAGTTAGACCTACATTTACCTTTTAAGTCAAGGTTAGGTTAAGTCGAACTAGTTTGTTAGGAAAAAAATGAATGGAAAGACATGAACCATATACAAGATTTATAAAATATACTCTCGACACATTGGCTACATTTCAGGATTTTTTGTTAGGTTTTTCTATTTTTAAAACTCGATAACTTACTTCCCTTTCTTTTCTCGGCTTTTAATTTTTTTTTCTTGGGGGGGGGGCCATGTTTACAAATAATGTGAATTTCATTACAATCGAATGGTGTAGATATAATTAAAAAGTATATATATTATTATATATATATATATATATATATATATATATATATATATATATATATATATATATATATATATATATATATATATATATATATATATATATATATATAGCCTAGGTTGGATGCTAAATTTCATTTCACATAAACCCTACACAAAGCCCACTTTTAAAAGTTTTATAAATTTAATGAGTCACATAGCTCTTAAGATATATATATATATATATATATATATATATATATATATATATATATATATATATATATATATATATATATATATATATATATATATATATATATGTGTGTGTGTGTGTGTGTGTGTGTGTGTGTGTGTGTGTATTGGTGCGGCAAATATACATTTATGATCGCAAGGAAACAAAGTTGCCATAGAAAATGGCAATGATAATGATGGATGGGAATGATTAAATGGAAAGATCTCAGACCATGTTGCCATGTTGCCAAATTATTCAAATGCTTTTTTTTTTTTTTTTTTTCGTTCAAAAGGTTGCCGATACACTATAGACGAACGCAATCTAATAAACAAACTAGCAGACGGTGGTTGTATTGATGAGGTTAACGTACGACTAGGGTATGATATATATATATATATATATATATATATATATATATATATATATATATATATATATATATATATATATATATATATATATATCATTAAACATCTAAATTTAAAGTTTGCTGTAGGGGAATCGAACCCGGGCCCTATAGAACAAAATCATAAAGTTTTACCTATACGCTTCGAGTTTAGTCTGAGCGAGTGTTAGCAGACATATATATATATATATATATATATATATATATATATATATATATATATATATATATATATATATATATATATATATATATATATATATATATATATATATATATATATATATATATATATTGTGTGTGGTGAATGTTTTGGTTAATAAGTGGTTAATAAATACTCATTATATATACACATACTTTAAACATTAAGCAACAAAAATACTCATTCTATATACACATCATAAACAAAAGCAGTGTATGTATGTATTTGTGTATAGTGTGCAAGTCTGTATAGATGAATGAAAGACAACAGAAATACATATTCACAATTTATACAATTTATACATGTATATATGTATACAAATATGTATATATGCCTGCGTGCGTAAGAGAAAAATGGAACAACACAAAAAAAAAAAAATACTCATGCATTTAAAAAAAAAAAAAAAAAAAAAAACTACTCCGCAGATTAATAATAAAGGTGAAGAAAACCTGATGGTGCCACTTCGGGTGCCACTTTCCAAATGCGTTATTACACCCATTTTTTTTTCTGTTCTTAATTGCATGCTTGTTTTATTCATAATTTCCTTTTCGGAAAGGACAAACAGACAGAAGGAGGACAGAGGCAATACAGAAAGAATGAATAAACTAAACTCAGGATTGACACGCAAAGGATTCTCTCTTCCTTTGTCTAGCACCAACACACACGCACACGCACACGCACACCCACACAAACATATACACACACACACACACACATATATATATATATATATATATATATATATATATATATATATATATATATATATATATATATATGTGTGTGTGTGTGTGTGTGTGTGTGTGTGCGTGTGTGCGTGTGCGTGCCTGGGTGTGTGTGAGGGAGTGCCAAAATGTGCGTAAGTGTGTGCATAGAAAAAACCTGGAAAAAACTATAATTCATATAAAATATATAAATAGAATCCACAGTAGAGGTCATTCATGGCTCTATGGCACGATAAAGAGCACCGACGGGGGCCACGTCAAAATAGGCACCAAGCACGTAATGCCATTTTTTGATGTGGCTCTCGGAATGACGCTTAATGGCTCTTCCCTTTAACCAAAAATATGATCCATGGCACTGTGCCATTCAATTACGTTGTTTTCGAATACTGTTCTATGGATTTTAAATTTTTAAAAAAAAAATAAAAAATTTGGATCAGTTTATCAAAATATGTGATTATTATTATTATTATTATTATTATTATTATTATTATTATTATTATTATTATTATTATTATTATTATTATTATTATTATTATTATTATTATTATTATTATTATTATTATTATTATTATTATTATTATTATTATTTAAATTGAAACATCGTTCTCTACAGAAAATTTTGAATTCAAACTGCAATATTTAAAAATAAATATATAAATAAATTAATAAATATTAATAATAATAATAATACTTTATAAAAATTAATAATAATAATATAAATAATAATATGAATAAATAATAAATAATAATAAAAATAATAATATAATAATAATAATTTATAACTACTACTACTACCAATAATATAATAATAATTATTATAATATAAATAAAATATAATAATAATAATAAATAAATATAATATATATATATATATATATATATATATATATATATATATATATATATATATATATATATATATATATATATATATATATATATATAT
>SEYY01001076.1:32500-37500 GCA_009176605.1 Armadillidium nasatum | reverse complement strand
ATTTATATAAACTGTCAATTAATTCTAAAGATTATTGAAAAATGATAATGATAAGTATTTTATCTAAATAATTATAATGATAATATAATAATAATAATAATAATAATAATAATAATAATAATAATAATAATAATAATAATAATAATATATAATATAATAATAATAATAATATATATAATATATATATATATATATATATATATATATATATATATATATATATATATATATATATATATATATATATATATATATATATATATATATATATATATATATATATATATATATATATATATATATATATATATATATATATATATATATAATTGGAAACCGCACAAATTTACAAATAAAAAACACTAAAAGGAGTGTTGAAAATCGACACATACCTCAGAAAAACACACTCTTGAAGAAAATTTCATACATAACACAGATATACTTTTAGCGTCATCTATGACACTGAATAACACAAAAAAAAAAAAATCATCACAGAAACAAAAGCCATAGGTGCATAACACGCAGAAATATTTATTAATACATATTTATCTGTAAAACACGCTAAAACCTGATACACAAGCACAAAACACTCAGATATATCCTTCAAAAACACAAAAATTCTGTACTTACGAAAAAAAAAGCATATATAACACACAAACACACTATTCTTCAAGGCAGGAAAATTCTTGCACATATATAGAAACACACTCTCTTCTCATAGTATAAACACAAACCTCACAAACGCAAAAACACTCTTAGTAAAACACACTTTTCTTCAAACATGCAAACACCTATACACCTAAATAGACACAAAAGAAAGATATAAAAACACACACAAAAATACCCACACAAACACTTTTTTCTTCTTCTTCTTCCTCTTCAAGACACGCACGCAAAACTCCTACAAACACAAACACACAAACACACACACACACACGTAGACACATATAAGAGCGCTCACATAAATAGAAACACAAATCACGCACGCAAACTCCTACAAACACAAACACACAAACACACACACGTAGACACATATAAGAGCGCTCACACATAAATAGAAACACAAATGAACGCATATCCGTGGCTCGTTTATTTTCAACTTGCTTGGACACTTGGACAGCTTATAGAAATTATGGCCCCTTAGGAACAGCGGCCGAAATTCGCTTAAAGAAAAAGATGGAAACTCCGAAACAAATTGGACTTATATATATATATATATATATATATATATATATATATATATATATATATATATATATATATATATATATATATATATATATATATATATATATATATATATATATATATATATATATATATATATATATATATATATATGTGTGTGTGTGTGTGTGTGTGTGTGTGTGTGTTATTTTTTTTTTTTTTTTTTTTTTATTATTATTATTATTATTATTATTATTATTATTATTATTATTATTATTATTATTATTATTATTATTATTATTATTAGTTGTTTCATTGCCAAGAAAGAAAAGAAATGCCGGACTTTATATTCCATTTTATATAATTATTATTATTATTATTATTATTATTATTATTATTATTATTATTATTATTATTATTATTAAACTTGTATTTCTTATTCCTGGAAAGTTTTCCCAGTTTATATTTCCAGGTTTTATTATTATTATTATTATTATTATTATTATTATTATTATTATTATTATTATTATTATTATTATTATTATTATTATTATTATTATTATTATTATTATTATTATTATTATTAAACTTGTATTTCTTATTCCTGGAAAGTTTTCCCAGTTAACAGTTTTTATCCTTTTTCCAGGATTTTTTCTCTCTCTCTTTTCTTATATCTTTATTGCTTCTTCCTTCAGGAGCTCATTTGGTCATAGACTTCTGAGACGCCTTCAGAATATCTTCACGCCACCCCAGTTGCTTTCTCTTTATAGGGGTGCTGTTCGCTCCTGTATAGAGTACGCCTCGCAATTTCTTTTGAAGCGCCTTCAGAATATCTTCACGCCACCCCAGTTGCTTTCTCTTTATAGGGGTGTTGTTAGCTCCTTTATGGAGTACGCCTCACACTTTCTTATTTATTTAATACAAGTCTAATGACCATTGGATATTCGCTTTTATTCTGTCCTCATGTGACGTCAGATCCTTCGACTTCAGCGAGTTTTCTGCTTTCTTTCCGATCCATCAATATTTTTTTTCATTTATATTTTTCATCTTATATAGTAGTTTTCTTTTTTTTTATTAATCTTATATTTTTTAACACGTGTAATACTTTCGACAACATTTCATTGTTTTTAATTTGCTTTCGATATTATTTCAGTATCTTCAATTTACTTTCGATATTATTTTCATTATCTTTAATTTACTTTTGATATTATATTTATTATCTTCAATTTAATTTCGATATTATTTCTTTATCTTTAATTTATTTTCGATATTATTTCGTTATCTTCAATTTACCTTCGATATTATTTCGTAATCTTCAATTTACCTTCGATATTATTTCATTATCTTCGATTTACCTTCGATATTATTTCTTTATCTTCAATTTACCTTCGATATTATTTCATTATCTTCAATTTTAAATAAAAGATTATGAAAATAATATCGAAAGCAAATTAAAGATTATGAAAATAATATCGAAGGTAAGTTGAAGATAATGAAATAACGAAAGCAAATCAAAGATAATGAAATAATATCAAAAGTAAATTAAAGATAATGAAAATAAAATCGAAAGTAAATTGAAGATACTGAAGTAATATCGAAACAAATTGAAAATAATGAAATGATATCGAAAGTATTACACGTGTTAAAAAAATAAGATTAATAAAAAATAAGAAAACTAATAAATAAGATTAAAAACTATAAATGAATAACAAAAATTGATGGATCGGATAGAAAGCAGAAAATTCGGTAAACTTAAAGATCTGTCGTCACATAAGGACAGAATAGAAGCGAATATCCAATGTTCATTAGACATGTCTTATATATATATATATATATATATATATATATATATATATATATATATATATATATATATATATATATATATATATATATATATATATATATATATATATATATATATATATATATATATATATATATATATATATATATATATATATATATATATATATATATATATATATATATATATACTGCATTGACACCATTATTAATTCCTTTGCGGGCCGAGTTAAAGCTTCTAGAAGCCAGAATGCAATGGCATTTGCATTTGCTCATAAATCTTTCCTACATTTTTCACCTCTATCATTTTTCTACACTTTCACTTCGTTTTCAAACATTCTTTAGAAAATAAATAGTAAAGTTTGTTACCAATTTGCTCTTTAAAGTGTCCAACCATCCATACATAAATGCTCCATCTCACACACATCTACACAAAATCTCTCAACAAATATATATATATATATATATATATATATATATATATATATATATATATATATATATATATATATATATATATATATATATATATATATATATATATATATATATATATATAATATAAGTGAGTGTGTGTGTGTGTGTGTTATCGGGAGTCTTCTTGTCTCAGTGTGAGAGTACAAATGCAATATTTTTTTTTTTATTTAAGAAAATGATAAGTAAATCTTTGGCCATTGATAAGAGAAAATTAAGCAACAGTTGATTTTCAGAAAAATTGTGGTCCGCTCTTGTATGGAGCACGTGATTTAAATTAACACTTTCTTTGCCTAAATTTTTGTTAAAATTTTGGGGGTTTAATTTTTTTCCAGTTTTTTATCAATTAAATCAAGGATCTAAATAAAGAATATAAACTTCTTACTTATTTAAATTTTTTTCAAGTACTTTACCTTGGCTTTTTTTTGCATGCACTTGCTCATGTGCTTCATGTGTACTTCTCCTTGGGCTTCATGTGCACTTGCTTATGTGCTTCATATGTACTTCTCCTTGAGCTTCATGTGCACTTCCTTGGGTTTCATGCGCACTTGTCCTTGGGCTTCATGTGCACTGGTCGTTAGACGTTATGTGCGCTTGCTCATGTGCTTCATATGTACTTCTCCTTGAGCTTCATGTGCACTGGTCCTTGGGTTTCACGTGCACTTGCTTATGTACTTCATATTTACTTCTCCTTGGGCTTCATGTGCACTTGTTCTTGGGCTTTATGTGCACTTGCCCTTGAGCTTCATATGCAAATGATCGTGTTGTTAAAATGAACTTTTCCAAGTAATTCAAATGCACTTCTTAAAGATCTTCAAGTGACCTCATATCCTTAATGTTCACTTCCTCGTCTTCCTAATGTTCATCTGATTACCTCGTGTTCTTTCTTTTCGGATTTACTGATGTTCATATGTGTACAACCTTCCTTATGTGTAAATTTCTTAACTCGCCCTTAAGAGCGTCTTCAGTTTGTATGTTTATGTGCACAAAGTGTATTATTTTTAATTACTTGAAAAACTAATCAACTAGCGTTTGGGCCCCTTTTATTTCGAATGCTATTAGAAAAAGATGGGTTATAGTGCCTGGCACAACAGATGGAGAGGTCGTTTTGACGGGAGAGTGCCAGAGTGAGGGGAGAACTTGAATCCATGAGGGGAGATAATGGATAGTAAGGTCATTTTTGATTTAATAACATTTTATATAGACCAATGAAAAAGCCCTAAAAATATACTTTATTTCTTTTGCACTTTCTTAAAAGGAAATCTAGCCACCTTTTTATGCCTCTCCTTATAAAGAAATTACCCTCTCCCTCCTTCTCCCCTTCCCCTCTCCCCCCTCTTCCCCTCCTTTCACAAGACTCGATTTTAACGTCTGTCTGTATAACGAGTTTATAACAAAGTAAGTTAATATACTAAACTCTAATTAATAAATATTACTATAAACTATATCTTCACTTTACAAACACTGTATATATATATATATATATATATATATATATATATATATATATATATATATATATATATATATATATATATATATATATATATATA
>SEYY01001076.1:22500-25000 GCA_009176605.1 Armadillidium nasatum | reverse complement strand
GGATTGGTACCATTATCAAAGGATTGAACTGCATTCTCGAAGGATTGGACTGATACCATTCTCAAAAGATTGAACTGGTACCATTTTCAAGAGGGGTGGACTGGCACCATTCTCAAAGGATTGGACTGGCACTATTCTCAAACGATTGAACTGGTACCATTCTCGAAGGATTGGACTGGCACTATTCTCAAACGATTGGACTGATACCATTCTCAAAGGATTTGACTGGTACTATTCTCAAAGGATTGGACTAGTACCATTCTCAAAGGATTAGACTGATGTTATTCTGAAAAGGTGTATCTGATGATGTTCTCAAAGTGTTGAATTGGAACCATTCATAAATGGTGAACACCCCAGAGTGACAAGAGCGATAGGTCTATTTTTAACAGTTGTTAAAACTTTGTGTTATATAAGAATGGATATCTCACTCGTTGTATATGTTCGGTTTGTGGAGAGGAGTCATGTATTTTACATCTGAAAGTTGATTCATCCTCCAAACTAAATGGTGAACACCCCAGAGTGACAAGAGCGATAGGTCTATTTTAACAGTTGTTAAAACTTTGTGTTATATAAGAATGGATATCTCACTCGTTGTATATGTTCGGTTTGTGGAGAGGAGTCATGTATTTTACATCTGAAAGTTGATTCATCCTCCAAACTAAATGGTGAACACCCCAGAGTGACAAGAGCGATAGGTCTATTTTAACAGTTGTTAAAACTTTGTGTTATATAAGAATGGATATCTCACTCGTTGTATATGTTCGGTTTGTGGAGAGGAGTCATGTATTTTACATCTGAAAGTTGATTCATCCTCCAAACTAAATGGTGAACACCCCAGAGTGACAAGAGCGATAGGTCTATTTTAACAGTTGTTAAAATTTTGTGTTATATAAGAATGGATATCTAACTCGTTGTATATGTTCGGTTTGTGGAGAGGAGTCATGTATTTTACATCTGAAAGTTGATTCATCCTCCAAACTAAAAATTTCATGATATTTTCAGTGGGACTGTTAATTTCTTTCAATGTTTTTCCATTTTTTTAATGTTCAAATAATAAGATTTTAAGATTTCATTTTTGGGTTAAAAAATTAAAGTTTCATTGTTCTAAAATAAATGTCCCAATGTTGGGATATAAATTCACCTTTTCTGGGATACGAATGTCTCATTTTTGGGATTTGTGTTTATAAGTGTTTCTAAATTATTGGGATTTTCTTCCCGAAAATCATTTTTTTAAACTGGTAAATATAAAACGCAAATTTCATAACACAATTCTTGGTATCTTTTTTCTTCTATGATACAATTCTTGGTACCTATTTTCTTTTCTGACATAATACTTGGTACCAATTTTGATCTCTACTAAAATTCTTGGTACCTATTTTATTTTCTTATACAATTCTTGGCACCTATTTTCATCCCTACTACAATTCTTGGTACCTATTTTATTTTCTTATACAATTCTTGGTACCTATTTTTATCCCTACTAAAATTCTTGGTACCTATTTTATTTTCTTATATAATTCTTGGTACCGATTTTCATTTCTACTAAAATTCTTGGTACCAATTTTCATTTCTACTAAAATTCTTGGTACCTATTTTATTTTCTTATACAATTCTTGGTACCTATTTTCATCTCTACTAAAATTCTTGGTACCTATTTTATTTTCATATACAATTCTTGGTACCAATTTTATTTTCTTATACAAATCTTGGTACCCATTTTCATTCCTACTAAAATTCTTGGTACCTATTTTATTTTCCAACACAGTACTTTATACTTATTTTCATCAAAAAATTAAGCAACAAAACCACTTCAAAATTCTTTTAATAAACGCGAGACGCATACTTAAAAAAAAAAAAATAAAAAAAAAAAAAAAAAAAAAAAAAAAATTCAAACTTTAACTAGTCATCAATTGAATACTAAACAAATCTGACTCGCCATTTTTGAGTAATACTGTTTTACGTGCATTTAAGACAATTGTCATTCATATCAAATAGCAAAAGACAACAAAATAATGAGCAACTCTTCGAGATTCAATTGGCAGAGAAAATATGACGTCACTAATGAATACGCTCCATATATACTATATATATATATATATATATATATATATATATATATATATATATATATATATATATATATATATATATATATATATATATATATATATATATATATATATATATATATATATATATATATATATATATATATATATATATATATATATATATAATATATATATATATATATATATATATATATATATATATATATATTATATATATTATAAATTCAAAATTCTCAGACAAAATTCTTTCGTTTTAGAAGAAAGTGTGCAAAAATTGTCCCAACGAATCGTTGGGACAAGTGTCAAAAATGTCACAGTAAAAATTTCGATAGAGAAAAGGCAAGTTATGCATGAGAAACTGCTCCACCAATTTTATTTTCTAATAAGAAAATAACTGAAAAAAAGTTTGCTGTGACATTTTTTTTGCT
>SEYY01001076.1:15000-17500 GCA_009176605.1 Armadillidium nasatum | reverse complement strand
GCGTCCTACAAGCTTCACCTCCTTCAGAGAACTTAGATAGTTCACAGTCTACAGTCTAACTCCCCAGTACTGCTAATATGATCAAAAACTGAAGAGGTAAAAACTAATAATTATTAGTTTATACCGTTTCTTAGATTAGATTTCTAGATTTATAGATTATAATCTATTCTTGACTGAGCGATTGTGTTTTAAAAA
This sequence comes from Armadillidium nasatum, assembly GCA_009176605.1. Lineage (NCBI taxonomy): Eukaryota > Metazoa > Arthropoda > Malacostraca > Isopoda > Armadillidiidae > Armadillidium > Armadillidium nasatum. Next base: position 17,305 of record SEYY01001076.1, on the reverse strand, counting down.
TTCAATAGAATCACTCTATCTTCTCGCCAATTCTTACTTTCAATATTTTTTAAAAGTATCATGATATTTTCGGAGTGACTTCTCATATATTTAGCAAAGGCTAAATAATTGTTCAAGGAATACTAAATAAATGATAAAAATAAGAAAAAATGAAAAAAAAAATAAAAATAATAAATAATAAAAAATATGATTCATTTTTGAGAAGCTTGAATTGATTTCCTTCTAATACATGGTTACTCGAGTTCTACCATTTGGAATTCGGATCCTACTTAGGACATGAATATATATATATATATATATATATATATATATATATATATATATATATATATATATATATATATATATATATATATATATATATATATATATATATATATATATATGTGTGTGTATATATATGTGTGTGTATATATATGTGTGTGTGTGTGTATATATATGTGTGTGTGTGTGTGTGTGTGCGTGTGTGTGTGTGTGCGCGTGTTTGTGTGTCTTGTTCCTCGTACCAATTATACTGATTGAGAAAAGGATGTAAATGGCCTTATTTTGGAGCTTTTCGGTTTTAGGGTAAAAGCCAAACTCATGACTTAAAAAAGCTTACCAATTAATAAATCTTAAATTTAGTTGTTGTTGTTGCTTTTTTTTTTTTTTTTTTTTTTTTTTTTACTGAAGTGACATTTTTTGATACATTAACTTCATTACACTGCGGAAATTGATGAGATATGATGAATTATTCAACTGTCTTGTAAGAACATTTGCGTATTCTTTTGCACACACAAACTTATATATATATATATATATATATATATATATATATATATATATATATATATATATATATATATATATATATATATATATATATATATATATATATATATATATATATATATATATATATATATATATATATATATATATATACGATTTTTATACCTAAAAGTACTGTACTCTCTCTCTACCTCTTCTCCCTACCCCTCTCCCTTTACAATAACTCTCCTCCCTCCATTCCTCCCTCCCTCCTACACTCAATTTTATTTCCGCGAACGATCGGGCAAGAGCCTTTTCTCTTCCGTCTTGTTCCGTTTGTTCGCGTCGTTCACCGGCAATACTGTGGATGTCAAACTAGAACAAGATCCATCAATATAGCCGAGAAAAATGGTCGAATTATTCTCGCATGCGGGATGAGCTCCGTCATAACTGTCTTCGCGAGATCGAATTCTAATTTATTTAAACCACCAACTTCATCTTCATATTGATTCTACATATATATATATATATATATATATATATATATATATATATATATATATATATATATATATATATATATATATATATATATATATATATATATATATATATATATATATACACTTAACCACCGCCAGTAAAGGTTTTCACCTTTCAGCGGGACTGGCATTTCACTGTCCAATCTAGCCTCTCTTAAACTCTTATTTCTTAGTTTTCTGAATAAAATGTTGCCTCTCGGCCATTATTTTTTAACGTTGCTCCTGGATTTGTTGAGAATAGTGAAACTGAGGTGCCGGATTGCTAGGTCTTTCACCCTAACTCCCCTCACACGATCTGATCACTTCGATAAATCAATGTACGAGTGCGGGCTGCAAAATAAAGCCTGTTGATGCGTTGTTAAGCAACGGAAACAGGTATAAACATGTTCAGACCTGCGTTCGAAAGATTGAAGCTTGTAGAATAGATTTTACACGCTAACGGCATAGTCATTTGGTTTCATTGTTGTGCAGTGATACAAAAATAGAAGCTAATTGTGATACTTTGTTAAAGCAACATGCAGTGATTGAATTCTTACGTGCCGAAGGTGTACAGAATGCGGCTGAAATTCATCGTCGTTTGCTCGAGGTGTATGGAACGGATACTATGGATGTTAGCAACGTTCTTCGATGGTTTCGTAAAGCAACTCTTTACAATAAAGGTGAAATGTCGATTCATGATGCTCCGAGAAGTGGCGCCCCATTACAGTGACCAGTGACGAACATCACGCTCACGTTGATGACATTATTCGAGGAAATCGACGAATTAAACAGTCCAAAATTGCTTCCATGCTTTGCAATTTCGAAAGAGCTCGTTCAAGCAATAATTGCAGATTTAAAGTATCGAAATATTTGTGAGCGTTGGGTGCCAAAGCAGCTGACAGAAGACATGAGGGAACAACGGGTCTATATTGCTAATAATATTCTAAACCGTTATCGTCGAGAGGGCGATCAATTTATTTAAAACATTGTAACTGGAGACGAAACGTGGGTCCACCATTACGATCCATAAGGAA
>SEYY01001076.1:7500-10000 GCA_009176605.1 Armadillidium nasatum | reverse complement strand
GTGAGGGAGTGTCATCACTAGGGGAAAAATAACGCTTTGCAAAAGGTTTTTAACCTATTATATATATATATATATATATATATATATATATATATATATATATATATATATATATATATATATATATATATATATATATATATATATATATGAATACAATTTTAGGTCTGCTCCTCCAACTCACAGATCAATTACATTAAACTCATATTTAAAGTTTCCTATAGGGAGACTCGAACCCTGACCCAATAGCATTGTACGACAGAGTTTTACCTCTGAGCCACGACGGTTCAAATAACTATTCAATAAATGAAATAAATGCTAGGCAAACGTGTTCGGAAAACCCTTCATAACTTCTCTATACCGTCTACTTTCTGTATCATATTCCGTCTTTGTATTGGTTAGGCATCAAATATGATGTGGAGAGTGGACACTACCCCACAAGAGGGGAATCTACCTCAGTTCTACCAACTTTCTCTACTTATCCACATACTTTTTTATACACACCGATTTAAAGTATCACAGTTAACAATTATATTATAAACTCTAAAGTCACATACCTCTTCCACTGAGGAGTTTTTATAATTCTCCTCTTCTCCATTCGTTTCTAGACCACTTTCTGATATACTCTCTAACCCAAGCCTTGAAAGCTGTGCTCAATCTTTTACAAATTTTCCCACTTTCTTTGTAGCATATTTCAAACTCCATGTATCGGAATATATATATATATATATATATATATATATATATATATATATATATATATATATATATATATATATATATATATATATATATATATATATATATATATATATATATATATATATATATATATATATATATATATATATATATATATATATATATATATATATATATATATATGACAAAGTAATTCGCTAATGTCTTCTAAAATCTAGTTTTATATCTGCTTCTCCACCATTGTTTACCTCTGTCTCTTTTTATATCTACTTCCCACATGTCTACCTATATGTTTCTTTTTATCAACCTTGCAGATGTCTTCTCGTACCTTTATTTATCTACATTTTATTTCAATTTTACCTACGTCTATATTTATATCTACCTTTTAAGTGTGTCTTGATCAATCTACCTATGTTTCTTTTCATCTACCGTTTTATTTTAATTTTACCTATGTCTATATTTTTATCTACCTTTTTGAGTGTATCTACCTTTTAAAGTGTACCCATGTGTCTTTTAATCTACCGCTTTAATTTAAATCTACCTTTTGCCAGGCATTATATTTTAAGCTTACCTATGTATCTTTTATCTATTAGTTTGTTTACTTAGTTTCTGTCTGCCATTTTATTGCACAATAATTTTTATTCTATTTTTTTTAAATTTATCTTTTTTTTTCTCACCATACTCCTGTAGGTGCTAGCACCTGTCAGCTATCTCAAACAAGACATGAGTTTCTTGAGAAAGGCAATCAGTTGGTGGCTTGCTAGGTCTATCCCAACACACTGAACCACTTTTATTGTAGGTTTACCACCTTACCATTTTTTAAAAGTCTACATAGGTTTAAATTTGCCTACCATTCTTAAGTATACCTTTATGACAATCTTTTCACAAAGTCTATTTCTTTAAAAAAGTCTACTTATGCGTCTACATAATCTACCTTTTTATAAAGATATTCCATTTATATTTCAAAGAATACTTCATCCAATTTTCTGAATTATGCACTGTTAAATATTTAAAAGAAAAATCAATTCATATATTCATTCCTCTCCCCCGCCCCCCTCTCCCCCAAAGAACGCATTGAATAATACATATTTATCTTGAGCCCCTTTTAAGCTGGGGGGGGGGGGGTAATTACTCTAATAGCATTTAGATATTAGTTTATACTAGATTTATTCGTGTCGAACACATAACTTCAAAATATTTACGTGTTATCGACTGGAGCCCCTTTCAGCTATGGGAAACTTTAGATAAGAGTTGTTTAACGGAACCGCAATTTTGGTGCGGTGCGGTACGGTAAAATGTAGTGATAAGAAAAACCCTACAAATTCCTACTAGGAATGTAATAGTATTTTTGAGGATGTCTCTATATATATATATATATATATATATATATATATATATATATATATATATATATATATATATATATATATATATATATATATATATATATATATATATATATATATATATATATATATATATATATATATATATATATATATATTATATATATATATATATATATGTATATATATATATATATATATATATATATATATATATATATATATATATATATATATATATATATATATATATATATATATATATATATATATATATATATATATATATATATATATATATATATATATATATATACTATATATATATATATATATATATATATATATATATATATATATATATATATATATATATATATATATATATATATATATATATATATATATATATAATATTATATATATATGATGGATCGGATGTCATATTTTCC
>SEYY01001075.1:85368-102110 GCA_009176605.1 Armadillidium nasatum | reverse complement strand
CTCTTCACACTCACGAAACTCCAACTAATCCCACTACACAAACCCCTTTAACTCCCAAACAACACATCAACCTACTAGCCACACACTTCGCCAAACAAAGTAGCTTACCTACCCACCCACAAAACAGGAAAATAATCAAAAAACTGAAAAAGCTACGCAACAACCAAAACAACTTAAACGCCATCACTCCCACAAACACACAAAACACCATTAAAACTATCAAAAACTCTCCAGCAACAGGACCAGACAACATATCAAATATTCACCTAAAACACCTATCCATCTACACAATCACATACATAACCTCCATCTTCAACAAATCCATCCAACTAAACTATATCCCACCCCAATGGAAAAAAGCATTAATCATCCCTAAACTAAAACCTGGCAAAGACCCTTCAAACCCCTCCTCTTACCGCCCAATCTCCTTATTATCCACCATCTCAAAACTTCTTGAAAAACTAATCCTAAATTCTATCCTCCAATTCATCCCACAACAAAACTTCCAACACGGGTTCAAACCCAACCACTCCACCACCACTGCACTTACCAACATCATCCAACCTATATTAAACGGACTAAACCATAAGCCATATCACAAAACTATATTAATAGCAATTGACATAAACAAAGCCTTCGATACTGTCCCGAAGACATAATCTTATCCATAAAATCCTCCAATCCAACATCCCAACAAATACTAAGAAATGGCTATCCAACTTCCTATCAGGAAGAACCGCCCAAATACAACAAAACGGCCATAAATCACGTACCATCAACATAAAGAACGGAGTTCCCCAAGGAGCCATACTCTCCCCCACTCTATTCAACCTTTACACAGCAGACCTCCCACAACCCCAAACAACTTTCACCCGCATCACCTCATACGCCGACGACATAACTATAGCCACCACTCACGAAGACCTCACCACCGCAACATCACTCACTCAAGACTACCTAACTCAACTCCAAACTTGGCTAGTCGAAAACAGGATGACAGCATCCCCAAACAAATCCTCCATAACCCTCATAACAACAGACAAACACATATCCAACACCCACCCACAAGTCCTACTAAACAACACCCCCATACCCTTCAACAAAACCCCAAAGATCCTCGGCCTAACATTTGACACTCGCCTCACTTTCTCCAAGCACATTCAAAATACCACCTCAGCCGCAAACAGAAAACTCAACATCCTCAAAACAGTGGCCAACACAGACATACACAACAACATACAAACCTCAATTGCAATCTACAAACAATTTATACGCCCCACCATTAACTACGCTTCCCCTGTCTGGCACCCTCTGCTCTCCAACCAAAACTTAACGACACTCCAAATAATGCAAAATAAAGCCCTTCGCACCATCACCGGCTGCACACGCACAACCCCTCAACAACACCTACACAACGAAACCAAAATACTACCCATAAGGAATCACCTCGAAATGATAGGCACCCAATTTTACGCAAAAACACGCCTACCCACACACCCATGTCACAATACTCTCCTCCAACCTACCCCACAAAGACTAACACAGCCTCCATCGTCCACCGGCACCTTTTACAAACAGATCCTAAATCACATCCCTCCTCCCCCCCCCAATACCACAACAACCAAACATATACACACTCAACTAACACATTCATACATGATCAACAGACCTCCAAACAACATCCTAAACAGACCCCCCCCGAAATAAACCCCGATTTCAACAACCTCCCAAGACACTTACAAACCTCACTTGCTAGATTGAGATGCGGTCACCACCCAAACCTACAACATTACAAACACGAATTCAAAATAAACCAGGCAGCATCTCCCACCTGTACTAGATGCGGAATGGCCCCGGAGACCGTGAAACACTTTCTATTACGCTGTCCTTCCAACTCTCGCCCCAAAATCTTCTGGGGCATCACTTCTTTGAAGGATCTCTGGACGAGACCGACTGCGGCAGGAAGCTTCATTAGCGAAGTGTGGCCGCCTCAACATGGGGTGGTCAGGGGGTGAGAAGGTAAAAAAAAAAAAAAAAAAAAAAAAAAAAGGTATATATATATATATATATATATATATATATATATATATATATATATATATATATATATATATATATATATATATATATATATATATATATATATATATATATATATATATATATATATATATTTCACTATCACCTTTCCCACTTTCGTGAGGTGGTGCCCGCCACAATTCCCTTACAAACATAACTATTCTTACCTTTCAACGCTTTCACTACCTCCCTCAATCTCTGTCTCCACAAATCTTCTACCCTCGTCTAAACTCAAATTCCTTAAATCAAAATCACTCTCACTCCATCCATCCATCTCCACTACAGCCTTCCCCTCCCCTACCCTTCCCCTATCTACATCGGATCTACGTACCTTGACAACCATTCTGTTCTCTTTCATTCTTCACATATGTCCAAACCATTTTAGCACACCCTCCTCCTCTCTATCAATTACACCCTTCTTCCATTTACACATCTCCCTTCTTCTTTCATTTATAATCCTATCATTCCTTCTCAATTTATATATCGCTCTCAAATCTTTCATCTCAAAGGCATGGAAACTTTTTCTCGACCGAGTACTTATCGTCTATGTTTCACACACACATACAATACAGAAGGTGAACACACACATTCAAACATTCTTATCTTTATTTCTTTCGAAATTTTTCCTTTCTTCCATACTTTTCTCAGGCCCCCCAATACTTTCATTCCTTCTACCACTCTGTTCTTTATTCCTTTTTCCGTCCCACCCTTACCTTCCACCCAACATTACTACAAATTTGAATTCATTCACCTCCTCAAGTTTCCATTCTCACACTTCTACAAACCAATTCCTCCCTCCACATTTCCTCATCCCCACCTCCAATCCTCATAACTTTATTCTTCGCTGGATTGAAGTTCAATCTCGTGTTTGCACATTTCCCTTCAAACTCTCTCACAAATATTCACATCTTTTCTCCAGATTCTGCCACCAACACATGCCGCATCATCTGCAGAAAGTAAAACTTTCACTTCACAGTTCACCCTCCATATTTCTCAACGTAATACTCTTCCCTTCTCTCTCCATTTTTTTAAGTAAACATTTCATCAATAGATTAAATAACATGGAGATATTACAAACCCCTGTCTCAATCCCACTCCTAAGTTAAACCAATCCGATAGTTCTCTCTTCACCCTCACTTTTGATCTACAATTCATATATATATATATATATATATATATATATATATATATATATATATATATATATATATATATATATATATATATATATATATATATATATATATATATATATATATATATATATATATATATATAAATATTAGTGATGGATCGGATGTCATATTTTCTAATTTGCGGATGCGGATGTTGAATTTCCGAAAGTGCGGATGCGGATGTTGAATTTTCGAAAATGCGGATGCGGATGTTGAATTTCCGAAAGTGCGGATGCGGATGTTGAATTTTCGAAAATGCGGATGCGGATGTTGATTTTTGTGCGGATGCTCCGCATCCTCGCATGCGGATGCGGATGCGGATGCCATCACTAGTTTGAATGTATGTGTTTGCCTTCTGTAATGTATAGGTGTGAAACATGGATGATAAATGCTCGGGAGTAAAAGTTTGAATGTCTTTCAGATTTTTTTAAAAAGTTTTTTTTTATATTTTACATTTGCACATTTTTAAAAAAATTTTTACAAATTTTATGGTATAACATTTTGTTAGAATAAGTTTCTTCTACTACTTTAATTTTCACTATTTCTTCAAATTTACTATTCTAACAAATTCATGTCATAGGTTGGGTGTTCAAGTATGAATCTCCAAGTAATCTGATTACTTGGAAATTCATTCTCTGGGTGTCACCATCTTGGAAGGAAGGTTTTATTGATTTTTGAATTTTTTTAATAAATGTGATTGTTTATTCTAAATATCGATTATTGTGAACGATATCGATTATATCGAGACCGTTCATGCCGCACATATATCGATGTTGGCAAACGATTGTTGTAGGAGATGATTCTAGAACCGAAGCCGGTAAAAACAACACGCTTTTTGTAATTGTAGTAGAATTGATTGAGCTTTGTAAATTTTGTAAAAACGTTGTGAAATATAATAAATACAATAATAAATATAATAAATACAATATATATATATATATATATATATATATATATATATATATATATATATAATATATATATATATATATATATATATATATATATATATATTAGGGGGAGGACGCAGCGCCGTCTAAAGCGAAGAAAGTACCCTGCATTGGGCTTAACCCACTGGGTGATAGGGTAGTCTAGACCATTCCATTTCACCCTCTTTTACTTTGGTTCGTTCCTTTTCGCATTTAATCTTCTCAGAGGGTCTCTAGTGTATCCTTGACTCACATTGGAGTCTCTATACTCCACACAACTTTCCCCTTTCATAACATGTATCCTACAAATTTACAAGAACGTACATATATATTAACTTTAAAAAAAATAAAAATACAATCTTCACAATGGCGAAACGAAAGTGCCTCAGAGAAGTTTAGAGGGGCAGCTTTCAAACATAGCTCCTCATCCATCCCTTACTCCATCACCACTTGGGAGTTAGTGGCCTCTGGTGAAGGAGTTGGTGCCACCAAAACTTGAAGCCGACTTGCCCTACTGCACAGTAGTCTTTTTTCATTAACTTCTGCAATATTCACGGTCTCTTTACTAATTTCCACTTTGTTGAACACCACCACTCTTCTTCTAGACATCATCTCTTCTTCCTAACAGAAACCCAGGAGCCTGAGTTTTTTTTTTTTTTTTTTTTTTTTTTTTACAGAACGCCCCCACTCAAGGGCAGAGCCCTTTTCAAGGAGGGGGCTGACAACAAAACATACTCTGTTTCCTCCTAATATCTCTATCCTCAAATGTCAGTCAAAGGTGGATGTTGCGCATATTTTTTATATTTTTTTTTATATCTCCTCCGGAGGGCAAAGGCCGGAGGGCAAAGGCCGGAGGCCTACCAAATACCACCGGAGTTGGGAAAAATCTATCTTGGTCGATGATGGCTGACATGTCCACATACACAGCGTTTGAAAGTATGCAAGTCAAAGGAAGTTGGGAAAACAGATAAAGGGAGTGTTCCAGACTTTACCGGTAGTGTATATGTAAGATTGAGCACAGCGTTAAGTCTGGGGTCTGAGATTTGGAAAGAGAAAGGATGAGACTGTGTTGAAAGGCGCGTCGCACGAACTCTTCTCAATGGAGGAGGTATGCAATGAGAGAGTTCAGAAGAGCAGTGTCCGTTGGAATAGCAATAGTAAAGAGAGAGTGAGTTAGTAAGAACAGGAGAGTTGATGAGACGAAAAGCCATTGACTCCACCTTCTCAAGGAGAGCTGTATGAGTGGAACCACTCCAGATGTGCGAAACATACTCCATACAGGGACGAACAACACCCCTATACAGAGCAAGCAACTGGGGTGGCGTGAAATAATTCTGGAGGCGCCTCAGAACACCCAACCTCTTAGAAGCGTGTTTAGAAAGAGTAGTAATGTGATCTTTCCAAGAAAGATCACAAGAAAAGGATACGCCAAGAATATTAAGAACAGATGAAGGTTTAAGTTGTGTGTTTTTGAAGAAGACATTATAGTTGAGTGGAAGATTGTGTCGAGTGGAGTGATGGAGGAATTCAGTTTTTGAGGCATTGAAAACAACCATGCTTTCTCTGCCCCAATTTGCAATATGAGTTTATCAGCAGCTTTTGGGTGGGACGTTTTCCAAACTGGAAGGAGTAATGAAGGATGGAGTCATCAGCATAGTAGTGGATAGGAGGTGAGGTATTAGAAAGAAGGTCATTAATGAAAAACAGAAAAAGTGTTGGAGATAGGACAGAACCCTGAGGAACACCACAATTAATAGGCTTAAAGGAAGAATGGTGGCAGTCTACAACAGATGCTAAAGAACGACCGGAAAGGAAATTAGATAGAAGATCACAAAGAGAAGGATAGATACAGAAAGAGGGAAGTTTAGAAATCAAAGCTTTGTGCCAGACTCTATTGAAGGCTTTCGATATTTCAAGCGCCTCAGCAAAGGATTTACCAAAATGCCGAAGAGTGGAGGACCAAGAGTTAGAGAGAAGGGAAAGAAGATCACCAGTAGAGCGTTTCTTAGGAAACCCATATTGACGATCAGATATAAGATTGGAAGAATTGAGATGTTTCCAAATCTTCCTTTTAAGGATAGATTCAAAAACTTTAGAAAGAACGGAGATCAAAGAAATTGGACGGTAGTTAGAGGGTTGAGAGGGATCCCCCTTCTTCAGCACAGACTGAATGAGCGCACGTTTCCAGCAAGAAGGGAAGGTTGAAGTAGAGAGACAAAGACGAAATAGTTTACCAAGGTAGGGTGCAAGCTCGGAAGCACAAGTTTTGTGAACCACAGGAGGAATACCATTGGCACCATACGCCTTCTTAGTATTAAGCTCAGAGAAAGCAGAAATAATGTCTTTAGAATAAATTATAATTTTAAGTATAACTGAGTTGGAGGGGGTTGAAGAAGGAGGAATAGCTCCGGAATCGGCTAAGGTAGAGTTAGAGACAAAAGTTTGAGCAAAGAGTTCCGCTTTAGAAGGTAAATCAGCAGTTGTGCCGTCGGAAGATACTAAAGGATAGAAAGAGGAAGAAGCAAAGATAGGGTTGACATTTTTTTCAAAATGCCAGAAAGAGCCTGAGGAAGAGGAACTAGAAAGATTATTGCATTTTCTACGGAGAGAAGAGTTGTTAGTGCTACAAAGGATACGTATGTGTGCAATGATGTTGCCTGTTCTTGTGTCTAATTTGGAGTCTTCTAATTTTTCTACTTCATGGCTCAAACTTTCCTGCAACTCTACAAGTAAATTCATTTGTTCTGTCTATTTATCTCCTAATTCTAGTATCCAAAATTATTCTACTATTTAACCTCCCAAATAGAATACTTTGTCTTCTCCTATCTTCGAAATCATCATTTTAGGTGATTTCAATGTTCACCATCGTGAGTAGCTATCATCTAGCTCTCATTTCCCAGATGGTAAACTCGCCTACCACTTTCTATCTAAAACAACCTTGGGCAGTTGGTGCATCTTCCTACTCATATCCCTGATCGCCTTGGTGATGAGTCCAACATACTTGATTCTTTACTAACTTCTTATCCTTCTCCTTACACTGTTAAACTCTTTCCTTCTCTGGGTTCATCCGATCACCTTCTTATCTCTGCATATTGTCCTGTTTCTTCAAGTCTTCCACAAGAATGGCCCCTGCTTTCGGCGAGGAGGTGTTTTTGGCATTATGGTGCCACTAACTGATCTGACTTGCGGTCGTACTTTTCTGTTTTTCCATGGAATAATTACTGTTTCCATTGAAGGGGTCTCTCGAAATGTGCAGAGCGCATAACCGAGGCGATTCTCTCTGGAATGGAGGTGTACATTTATTATTCTTTCCCTTCTACTAAACCTAAAGAACCTTGGTTTAACTCTGCTTGTTATTGGGCTATCCACCACAGGGATGCTGCCTTCAGAGATTATCATAGTCTTCAAATTTCAGAAACATTCAACTTAAATTTCATCCCAAAATCGCTCAAAATCTGTTCTCCCCACAACTAAAAACTCATTTCTCCATAGAAAATGCGATAATCTTTCTGGATTTTCTTCTTCATGCCCATTCTTGCATTTTGTAAAAAATGTCAACTCTAACTTCGCTTCTTCCTATTTTCCACCCTTAGAATCTTCTGATGGTACAACTATTTTGCCTTCCTCTAAACCTAAACTCTTTGCTCAAACTTTTGCCTCTAATTCAATCTTAGACGATTCCGAAGCCATTCCTACTCCTTCAATCCCCTCCAACTCATTTATGCCTAAAATTGTAATTTCTTCTAAAGACGTCATTTCTGCTCTCTCTGAGCTTAACACTAAGAAGACATACTGTCCTGATGGTATTTCACCTGCGGTTCTCAAAACTTGTTTCTGAGCTTGCACCCTGCCTTGATAAACTATTTCCCCTTTGTCTTTCTACTCCAACCTTCTCCTCTTGTTTGAAACGTGTGCTCATTCAGCATGTGCTGAAGAAGGGGGACCCCTCTCAACCCTTTAACTAACGTCCCAGTTCTTTAACCTACATTCTTTTAAAAGGTTTCAAATCTTTCCTCAAAAGGAAGATTTGGAAACATCTCAATTCTTCTAATCTTATCTCTGATCACCAGTATAGCATTCGTAAGAAACGCTCTACTGGTGATCTTCTTTCCCTTCCCTCTGACCCTTGGTCTTCGCTTTTCGGCATTCTGGTGAATCTTTTGCTGTGGCGCTGGACATATTGAAAGCTTTCGATAGAGTATGGCACAAAGCTTTGATTTCTTAAACTTCCCTCTTTCAGTATCTATCTTTTTTTCTGTGGCCGTCTCTCTAATTTCCTTTCTGGTCATTCTATAGCAGCTGATGTAGACGGCCACCATTCATCCTTTAAATCTATTTAATAGTGGTGTTCCTCAAAGGTTTGTTCTATCCCCAACACTTTTTCTGTTTTTCATTAATGAACTTCTCTCTGTTTACTTCATCTCCTATCTACTCATATGGCGATGACTCCACCCTGCATTATTCAATTAAATTTGAAAGGCGCTCTTTATTAACTATTAACTATTAACAGTAGTTAATAGATGAAATGAGGTAGCCTTGGAGCAACTGACCTCAATGACACAAAAACTCAATTTCTTCATCTTTCTACTTGACACAATCCTCCACACAACTATGACATCTTTTTTGAAAACACACAACTCAAAAATTCATCTATCCTTAATATTCTCAGTGTTTCTTTTTATCATGATCTTTCTTGGAAAGGTACATTTTTTCTCTCTCTAAACAAGCTTCTAAGAAGTTAAGTATTCTGAGGTGCTGTAGTGGTTTGGGAAAAATAGAAGATAGAGTTCCACAGAACAGAAGTGGCTATAAAGGAGGAAGTACTACAGCGTGCAAGCCTTCAGTTTGCAATGCTTACACAAAGTTCATGCACAAGCAGGGCACCCCTGCTGGTAGATGCGAGGTCAACTAGCTCGTGCACCAGCCATTGTAGTATCTATAGAGTTCGCCAACATCACCAAGCAGAGATAGAGGGTTAAGGGAGTTTGAAAGTAGGGGACAGTTTATTAGTCTTAGACTCAACCTTATCCAAAAGAAGGGTGGAACCGGAACCACCCCAAATGTGAGAACAGCACTCAATACAAGGACAAATAAGACCCTTATATAATTGGAGCAACTGTTTAGAAGAAAAAAATTCCCGCAATCTGAACAGAACTCCCAGCTTTTAAGAGGTCACCTTAGCAACCTTTGAGATATGATGTATCCAAGATAATTTATTGTTTGTGTTCAGACCAAGAATATTTATGTTGTTCACAGGTGAGAAGGGAGAGCTGTCAAAGGAGATAGGAAAGTTGGAAGGCGTTTTTGAAAAAGAGATATGAAGTTGAGTTTTCAAAGAGTTGAATATTACAAGATTGAGGTGGCCCAACCAAGAAATCACATCCATTTCAGCAAGACTGGAATCGGAAAGTTGAAGACGAGAAGCAATTCTAGAAGCAAAAGAGGTTGAATATCTGAAATAAGAAGAAGAATTGAGAATTGAGTCGTTAGCATAAGAATGAGATGTTAGATGTATAGCTGAGGAGGTAATTGATGAAAAGTAAGAATAAAGTAAGAGATAGAATAGAATCCTGAGGAAACACTACAATTATATATATATATATATATATATATATATATATATATATATATATATATATATATATATATATATATATATATATATATATATATATCATGTACAGTCGTCAACAGAAGTTCGTTCCTATTAGGCTGGAAATAAATATTTATATAAAATGGAGATCATTTCATAAAAGCTCTATTTTGAATAAAAAGAAAATAAAAAACATTCAGCGGGGCTTAATTGAACTGTGATTGGCTGAACCTGAAATGATCTCCATTTTATATAAATATTTATTTCCAGCTTAATAGAAACGAACTTCTGTTGACGACTGTACCTTGGCTACACCTTAATTTAAGAAAACAAACCAAATGAAGGAATGGCATGAAAAGCAGTTTTGTGCATTTCAAAAAATTACTTTTAGTGAAAAGAAACATATCAATGTTCTGGAAACAAAATTATCAGGAAGCGACGTGGCAAAATATTACGTAATATCAATCAAAAATTACATAATTTAATTAAGTAAATAAATGAACAATTAAGTTTATGAAGTTGATCTATGTTAAACAAAGAGTTAACTGTCCCAATTTTGACGATAATCGGATCTGTAGTTACAGAGATATAGAATATAAGCCAAAAAATGTAATTAACAGTTAATTTGTAATTAATTAATTGAGAATTTGGAAAATCAAGAAAAATAATGTTTCGTGATATCCGAAACTCTACAGTCTACTCTACAGAAACTGAACACTCAAAAAAATGAAAGACAACGGGATTAAGTTATTTTAAAAAATCTGGTATCGGTATCGGTGTTTTTTACCGATACCTAAAAATATCTGATACTTACTGATACCGATACTTCACTCCATCCCTAATAGATACACTTTAGAAAACTAACTTCTAATCTCTAAACCTAAATTTACTACTACTACTACTGCTACTACTACTACTACTACTACTACTACTACTACTAATAATAATAATAATAATAATAATAATCATAATAATAATAATAATCATCCTCTTTACTTTCAGTTTCATTGTTGCGAATCATCTGAAGACATTCTGCAAGTATTGTATCTTTGAAATTGGTGACGAGAACTTCAACACAACAATCATTTAACTGAAAGAGAAGAAATATATTATACATTAAAAGAAAACACGACATTTTACGATGTCATTGTCAAGCTAATATTATCGAAAATAATAATTATAGCAAAGACAAAGTTACTTTACGAACTTTCGAAACATTTTCCTGCATAGTTACTTGATGATGAAATGTAGTTGGAAGATTCCAGTAATGATTAGTTAGTTGCCTAATTGTGAAGTTTTTCCAATTTTATAGTAGGGGATGCTAATAGTGAAATTATATTACAGCAATGCCTCGCTTTTTCAACAGGGGTACTGATGAAAGCAGACAAGTGAGTCTGTTAATTATTGGTTCCTACCTTTTAAAATACATTGAATATCTAATGAGGAATTATTTATGAGATAAAGACACTTAATTATTGACCTAAATTATTTTTTAAATATTAATTATTTTTTCAATATTAAATTTGAAAGTGATATCTACCACTGAGAATTGTGGAAATAATAAATGTAATAAAGTAAATAATTCCTATATAGGCGAGTACAAATTTTTAGAAATTTTAAAACTACTTTAAACCATAAGTAGAACATTTTTTGATAAAAAAAAAAAATAACATAATTATATAATATTATAATATATATATATATATATATATATATATATATATATATATATATATATATATATATATATATATATATATATATATATATATATATATATATATATATATATATATATATATGTTGAAATTTAAATTCTTCCGTTCGTATGTGGGTTATGTTTCAATTAAATTTCAATATAAATATTTCAATTTAATACTCACATTTTTTATTGATCCACTAAAGGATTCTAAATATTTTTCAGCTCTTTGTTCCTCTTCCCTCAACTTCTGATCAGCAAATTTCATATAATTTTGAACTCCATTCTCTTCAAGATATTGAGGAGCCTTAACTTGATAAAAAGAACTTGTAGCCTCAATATAAGCCTATTAATTAAAAAGCAATTTAGAAAACTATGGTTCGGTGTTAAAACTTTGTTTCTAACTAAATTATCAATTGCTATCATATGATATATATATATATATATATATATATATATATATATATATATATATATATATATATATATATATATATATATATATATATATATATATATATATATATATATATGCTTCTTCTTTTCCTCCTTTACTCTTCAGACGGTACAACTGGCATTTTGCCTTCCTCTTTGTTCAAACTTTTGTCACTACTTCAACCTTAAACGATTCCGAAGCTGTTCCTACTCTTTCATCCTCCTCAACTCATTTACGTCTAAAATTGTAATTTCTACTAAAGACGTCATTTCTGCTCTCTCTCTGAGCTTAACACTAAGAAGGCGTATAGTTCTGATGGTATTCCTCCTGAAGTTCTCAAAATTTGTGCTTCCGAGTTTAAACCCTGACTTGGTAAACAATTTCGTCTTCGTCTTTCAACTTTAACCTTCTCATTGGAAAAGGGGGGGGGGGAACCTTCTCAATTCTTTCGAATCTATTGACCCATTTCAACCCTTTAATTATCGTCCTTAACAGGAAGATCTGGAAACATCTCAATTCTTCTAATCTTATCTCTGATCGCCAGTATGGCTTTCGGAAGAAACACTCTACTGGTGATCTTCTTTCCCTTTTCTCAGACTCTTGATGTTCCGCTCATCATCATTTCGGTGAATCTTTTGTTGTCGCGCTGGACATAACGAAAGCTTTCGATAGTGTCTGGCACAAAGCTTTGATTTCAAAAACTTCCCTCTTTTGGTATCTATTCTTCTCTCTAATTTCCTTTCTGGTCGCTTTATAGCAAGTGTTATAGACGGCCACCGTTCATCCTTTAAATCTATTAATAGTGGTGTTCCTCAAGGATCTGTCCTATCTCAAACACTTTTTCTGCTTTTCATCAATGACTTTCTCTTCGTCTCCTATCCACTCCTATGCCGATGACTCCACCCTTTATTACTCCTTTTAATTTTAAACGCGCCCCTCCCAACAGCAGTTAGTAGATGCAAGGAGAGTAGCCTTGGAGCTACTGACCTTTGATCTTTCTCACATTTCAAAATGGGGCAGAAAAAAATTGGTCGTTCTCAATGCCTTATAACTCAATTTCTCCAACTTTCTACTAGACACAATCTTCCACACAAATATGATATCTTCTTCGAAAACACACGACTCAAACCTTCATCTCTCCTTAATATTCTCTGAGTTTCTTTTTCTCGTGATCTTTCTTGGAAAAATCACATTACTTCTATTTCTAAACAAGCTTCTTAGAGGTTAAGTGTTCTGAGGCGCCTTAAGAACTTTTTCACACCATCCATCCCTACTCAATAGTATAATTTAATCTGTTAATGACTATGGTTTCATACAAAAAAATATGATGTACTTGTACTTGCTCCCAAGTAGTTGTACTTAAGTACAATCCAAGTACGGTGGCCTATACTTGTACAAAAGGCTGATATATATATATATATATATATATATATATATATATATATATATATATATATATATATATATATATATATATATATATATATATATATATATATATATATAGAATGAAGGTTGAATGATTTTTGAATTTTTTTAAATAAATATAATAAATGTAAATATTTATAATAAATGATATATCGAGATTGAACGATATATCGATTATTGTGAATGATATATCGAATATGATAGTATCGATGTTGGCAAGCGATTTTGTAGCTGAACATTCGAGAAACGAAAACGTTTGAAAACACCACGTTTGTAACTTGGGAATTTGTAAAATAAATTACCTAAAATAAAAATATTACTAAGAAGAAATATTTCAATACGCCAATTAATTATAATATTACTATTAAAAACTAATAAACTGAACAAGAGAAATACAAAAAAAATTTATATAGAGGAAACAAACCGGTCTAGGCCTAAGGTAGACCCTAGGCTAGAAATAAGCCAAAGAGCAATAGCAATCATCAGAGAAACAATTTTTGTTGCAAGTGGTGTATCCCAGTAATGTGACAATTATATAGAACAAATCTAAAAGAATAAATAAATATATAAAAAGGTTTTTGAAAAAGAAAATAAACAAATAAAATCAGATACATAACAATTTGTTACTAGGCCTAGAGTGTGCAGAAATTATAAAATTATAGTAAATAAACCAAGCAGAAATACAAACATAAAAACTGAATTTTTCAAGAGGAATTAAAAGAAATTTTATGAAAATTTTAAAATATTTTAGGCCTACATTTAGAACTGACATGGGCCCAACTTACTCTAGCCTCTAAGCTGGTATTTATGTATGATAGTGCTCTCAAATAAAATTAAAAATAAAAACTAACTTTTTATGAAGAATTAAAAAAATTTTATGAAAATTTTAAATTATTTTAGGCCTAAAGATGGAAATGAAATAGGGCCAACTTACTCTACTATAGCCTACTACACGAGAAACATGGTAATAGTGCATTTTGGTATTCTCTAAAATTTCTTAAGTTTTCATCATTAATTTCAAATGAAAAGTGATTTGTAGTGAAAGTGCTTTAGTAACTGTAATATTTAATAAAATAAAAAACATTTAAATAAATTTTGAAAACATTAATAATAATAAAAATAAATAAATACATAAATAAATAATTAAAAATATGGGTGCTAGAATAATGTAACCATAAAGAAGAAATTAAATTGAATTAACCTACTATTTTGAAAAAAAAAAATTAATATATATATATATTATATATATATATATATATATATATATATATATATATATATATATATATATATATATATATATATATATATATATATATATATATATGGGTCATTCCAAGTCACTTCAACACGACATTTTTTCCCTGACCCCTTTCGATTTGTATAAAAAGTGGCACACTAACAGATCTTGTTGAGAAAATATGAATGGCGTTTATTGCAGGTCTCTAGCTCATACGGTTCAGAAGATATGACCTTTGAAACTTTGGTCAAAAATGTCAATTTTCAGAGAGTAGTCCGAGGTCAAAATACAATATATCTCGGCTTCTATGGCACTTAGAAGCATCGTGTAAAGACCATTTAAAAGATCTTGAATAGCGGTACAACATTTATTTAGATGATTTTGACCTCGGAGGTCAAATAAAAAATTTGACCTATTGGTGACCTTGACCTTGAAAAAAAACCTTTTCTTCGATTTTTTTCAAACTTTACTGAATTATTGTTATATATGTATATTTTAATTTTTTTAATGAATTATTTTTGGTTTTGGCTTGGTTTAGAAAATATAAGCAATTTAATAAGTACAAATATCACATTTTTTCACTTTTTTTAAAATTACAGTGATTCTTATTTTATCGATATATTGTAAGGTTATATAATGATGGAAACTTGATGAAAGAAGCTTTCTTTTTTTGTAAAACCTTTTAGTACATTTTAAACGTATATATATATATATATATATATATATATATATATATATATATATATATATATATATATATATATATATATATATATATATATATATATATATATATATTGATACCCTTTATTTTAAAAAATTAAAAAAATTTTATTTCGACTGGCAAACATATTTTCAGCTTTTCCATATTCTACCTTTGTCAATGTATACGTTCTTCCGGTTTTTGTTACCGGGCTTACACTCATTAAGATGTCACTGACATCAATGATGAGTACATCTTGAGGTGATGGAAACACGAAGGAGGGTGCAGGCCCATGAGGATGCAGGAAGCTCAAGCTTACTTCATTACTATCATGTTTTACTTCCAATATACAGGCAAGATACCAGTGCTCATCATAAGCTGCAATGCAATAACCTTTCAAAGATGTTAATGAAATAGTGTTTCCTTGAAGTAAAGATGTACTTTCTTTTCTGAATTCAGATGAAAAAGAATATGAGTGGACTTCAACTTGACCCTTACAGATAGGTTTGATGAAATGAATTTGATGGGTTCCTGTAAATAAATATTACATTTTAATTATTTAATCTATTTTGTAGTTCAAATATTAAATGCATATGTATCATATATTTTGACATTTAATTATATATATTATATGAAAACTTATCTAAATTATTTAAATAACTGTATAAATTTATAGATTTATCTGGAATAGTTCTGGAATATGATAACCGTTTATCCAACTTTTCCCGATACTTTTCATGATCTTCCATATTCGTAAAAGTGAATGAAATAGATGGAAGAGTCTTAACTGCAAATTTATAGAGTGCAAATGCATCCAAAATATGATCGTCATTTCCAGTTCTTTGAAGGCTTGCCCTGGAGGCAAGCCTCTTCACAGATCCACCAATGCCATCACATGGCCCTTTGATCCATGACTGGTTGCAAAAAAGTGCCATTCAGCATCAACTTTAAAATCTTCTTGGTGATAAGAAAGGTTTAGAAAATTCTTCTTTTTTTTTTGTATTGTCCAGCACAACCATCACTAAAGTAAAATATTTTGGTTATTTGATGAGACAATTTAAGAAACTCTATTAGGCGAGTTTGAAAAAGGTTAACAGCAATTACATCGTGCTGGTTGCATTCAGAAATTGCAACAAAACTTTTATGCATTAATTTATTATCCTGGCGGTAATAAATGAAATTTGGATGTATTGTTGCTTGACAGTTATTCCAGTGAAATGACTGTGCTGCACCTTGCACGATAAATGAATAATTTTCAGAAAAATCACCAATAACTAACATCTCTCCTTGGCCAAGTTTCTTTTCAATTCCTGTAGAAATGCCATTTGTCTTTTTGCTATAAAATCATGTTGCAAGAGTACCTTGAGCTTTTCATAAAATAATTGTATAAATTCTTCCACAACAAGCTTTTGAGTTTGTAATGTAGACCGGTCTGTTGAAACCCATTCCTTAAACTCTAT
>SEYY01001075.1:61240-85268 GCA_009176605.1 Armadillidium nasatum | reverse complement strand
TCAAGATTTACCAAAATTCGATAAAAGAGATATCGAAAAGTGGTTGAACAAAATAGAATGGCTATTTCTGCTATATTTTGTGAATAAGCCTATCAAGAGAATTCAACTTATTGGACCATTGTTACCCTCCTCCATTATATCACAAATTCAACCACCTATAACCGAAAATACGTAAGAGGAGTTGAAAAAAGTGTTGTGAGCTAACTTTGAACCTTCGGCTAGGGAAAGAGTTGAGGACTTATTTCAACAGAAATTGAAACCTGGTGAAAAACCCTCGGAATATTTAAATAGAATAAGGCTGTCACTTGGAGATTCTGCATTTGAAAGTATGATACAAAATAATGAAACAGTGAAATGTTTCTTTAAGTATTACCTGAAGACACCGCAGCAATGCTCGAAGTATTAACGGGAGATCTATCAATTTTTAAAATGGCTGAGGCAGCGGATAAATATATGAGTCGCAGAAGCAGAATTGTATCAGACCATTACCACAATGACTCTGTTAATGCCATAGCCCCTTTTTCTACAAGAACCCGTGAACTCACACCTCTACCTTCCAATTCCTTCCTTGCTCGCGAAGTGGCTAAACTATCCAATCAAGTGGCAGAGTTAATTACAAAAGTAGAAGGGCTTTCAACACATATACATAAGCTGGATATTAGGCTTACACGACTTGAAAATAGTCAAACAAGAGGCTACTCCAGAGGCAGGTCACCTTCAAGATTTAGGCCAGAAGGTGCTCTTTGCTATTATCATTATAAATTTCGAGAAAAAGCTACAAGATGCCAAGGAGGTAGCTGTCAATGGGTTCCAGGGCAAACCCAATCTTCCACTTCAGTAACATCTCCTTCAACCACTCAGGGAAACGAATCTTAGGGGCTAACATCGGCCCCTCAAAAAGGAAATTAAAAGTGCAATTTAATAAGAATGTGAGGTGTATAATAATAAGTGATAAAAGTGTATATATTAAATATGAAAAATTAAGAAAGAAGGAAAAAGCTACCCCCTTACAAATGAGGTTTATACAATTAAAAATAATGATACTAATTCATTGCATGCTTATATAAATAATATAAATAACAATTTTCAACTTCATGGGAATGCGATTGCTACTGCTGATTTAAAACCATCTGTTTTAAATGAAAGCGTATCTCAGTCTAATGAACTTGAGCATTGTTCTCAATATAAAAGTTTTAAAGATGAAAATCTGCCTTATCAAAGTGGTGGAAAGTCAGTCTTTGGGCAAGAGCCATCAGTTCTTTGCAAATATACAGCGATGCCATTTGAAAATGCAAATTTTTATAAGGGTACATTGACTTCAAAAATTATGAATGTGTTAAATATTTCTAAAAAAGATTTACAATTAAACAATCTCTACCGTATTTTCGATGCTAACTCTAAAGAGTTATATATTATAGACTCGGGTAGTACTTTATCATGTTTTAAGGCTTCTGAAGAAAATAAAAAGAAACCTATTGGCTTCCTTACTGCTGCTAATGGTACTAAAATAAACATTTACGATGTTAAAACAAAAAATGTAAATTTTTTATTGCATACAGAGTATGAACATAATTTTTTAATTTGTGGTGTACTTTGTAATATTTTAGGGCTTGATTTTTTTTGAAAAGTATAATTTTTTATTAGATTTTAGTAATCACAAGATTATTGATGCTCAGACAGGGAGCTCTTGTGATGTTATTGTAGAAAATGATGTGGAGTATGTGCCCTTAAAAAGAATTGATAATTTTGTTAATGCTACCTATTCTCCAAAATTGCCTTCCGTGCCTTCTCTTTATTCTAATCTATTATTTAATTTTAAGGTATTATTTACTGATATATACTTAAATGATAGATCAGAATTATGTAATACTGGTAGTACAATGGTAAATGAAAATATGGTTAATGGTAAAAATAATGCTGGGGGTAGCAATATAAACAATTCTTCCTTTAGGTATAATAATGGTAATAAATTTAAAAATAATGGTAAATATAGAAGTGATATAAATAATAGTGATAAGTGTATTTAAAAATCAAGTGTTAAAATTTCCTCTTACACCTGCAGAGTATGATGCCTTAAAAGAGTTAGTCCCATATAAATTTAATGTAAGAGGACCCCCAATAAAAAAAAAAAAAAAGAAATTCTACGTGTCTATATGACAAAGCTAAATTGGACATAGGCAGGTTAGTTAATGCTGGGGTCTTATCTCCCTCACATTCACTATTGGGGTTTTTCAATTTCTGTTTTGTCAAAACCTTCAGGTGGAGTCCGCATTGTAGCTGATCTGAGGCTTCTTAACAAAAAAGCATTTCATGATAATTTTAGTTTGCCAAATTTAAGGGATTTTTTGAACATATTTGCTGGTGCAAAAGTATTTTCTGTCCTTAATCTCAAGAAAGCCTACTATAATTTAAAAGTTCAACAAATTTGTAGAAAGTTTATAACCATTAATACTCTATATGGAAGTTTTTCTTATAACAGTATAGTTGAAGGTTTTCATTCTAGTCCCACAAGTATCACTAAATATATCTCTCTAATTCTTTCTCGTATTCCTAATATTTTCATCTATATTGATGACATTCTAATTGCTACTCCAACTCATGAGGAGCATTTAAGAGTCTTAGAAATGGTATTTGATAGGTTAAATTATTTTAATTTAAAACTAAGTGCAGATAAGTGCAAAATTGGCCAACCAAAGGTTACATATCTTGGTTATGATGTGTCAGAAGGTTTTATGCTTCCTAGTGAGGATTTATATTAAACATTCTAAAACCAAAAACTATTAAAGATCTACGTTCTTTCTTAGGAAGTATAAACTATTTCCGATCTTCACTTCCTGGAATTTCTAATATTATTTCTCTTCTTTCATATCTAAAAGGCGCTCCATACTCCAAACATAGAGTAAAATGGAATCCTGACGCTGAAGAAGCATTCAATCTAGCAAAAATAACTCTGAAAAATGCTACTCCTTTGGGTTTTCCATCTAATAGTGCCAAAATATCTATTTTCACTGATGCCAGTCACACTGCTTTGGCTGGTGGTGTAGTTTCGACCGGAAATGAAAAAACTGTTCCACTTTGATTCTATAGTTATAAATTAAACCCAACTGAAATGAGTTATAGTATTTTTAGCAAGGAACTCCTTGCCTTGGTTAAAACTGTAAAAAAATTTAAACATGTCGTAGAAGGACGAAAGGTAGATGTGTTTTATGACAATCTTTCAGTCAAACACACAGTCACTTAAAAAAGAGACTGATGCTAATCACTTGCTTGCAAGGGAGCAGCATTACCTAACTTTCTTGTCTGAATATGAATTGAACATAACCCATATTAAATCTGAAGAGAATATTCTTGCTGATTATTTGAGCAGAATTCCTGCTGAGCAACCAACTACCAGTTCACTGAAATTACCAGCTCCTTCAAATACTGCAGAAAATGCAGATGCAACAAGCCCTTCACTCCAACTTGGAAGAGAAGACACTGTTACAGAAGTCCTACCTGAAGCAATCTGTGATGAAGCATTGGTCACACCAGAGCTTTTTCCACAGCAGGATTATTTAATAGAGGATAACTGTCATTCACTGTCATCTATTTTCCATATTTCCGCCAATGAAGTGTTTAAGCTATTTCAGTGTAAAATTGATTATAAAGAACTTCAAGCAGCACAAGAAACAGATGTGCAACTTCAAAAATATTTAAACAAGCAAGAAAATACTAATCTCAAGCTGACCAAGCGAAACTATTATTATAAAAATGACCTACTGTCTTTCGTTGTCGATGAATCTATTCCACTTTCACCTCGTGTCTTTGTTCCTGAATCTTTCATTGTACCTGTTATTTTTTATTCGCATTCACTTGGGCATTTTGGAGTTAAGAAAACTCTGGCATCTCTTAGGAAGCGTTTTGTATGGAAGGATATGCCTAAATACACAAAGCAGTTTGTTCTAAGTTGTGATTCATGTTAGAGATCTAAATCCTTACGTAAAGTAAGCCCACCATATGAATCTTACCAGCCAGTTTCGGTAAAATTTCCGGTGGTTCTTATAGACATTCTTAAAATGCCTTCATGTAAAAACTATAAATATTAAATATGTTATTTCAACAACGTGTTGAAATAAAGTTTTGTGCGAATGTCGGCAAAAGTGCAGAGGAAACAGTCGAAATGATGCGTGTAGCTTATGCATATGAAGCACTAATGAGCTCCAATATTTTCCGGTGGTATAGAATGTTTCGTGAATGTCGGAAATATTGTCGAAGACAACCCGAGAGTAGGCCGTCCCAAGACATCTCGAACAGACGACAACATTGAGAAGGTAAAGCAAAAGTTACTTGAAAATCGTCATTTGTCATTAAAAATGATAGAAGTGGAGCTGAATATTGGCAAAGATCGATTTTGAAAAAATCCGACGAGCTAGGCCGGGCCTGGCTCAATCTGGTGACTGGTTCTTGTAGCACGATGTTAGCTATATAGCGCAACTTTATACTACCAACAGAAGAAAACAAAATATAATAGTTGTAGTAAAACTCACTGTTGATGTTGAGTCCACTGGTGTGTTGATGATCTTCTTCAGCGATGATCGTTGTTATACGTGGCGTCGTCCTCTTCAGCTGGACGATATTGGGAAGTTGAATTTCTATTGTGATCTGATTTTTTTTCGAACGGAAGTCCTCAGGACCTCTGCTAGGGCAGTGTGGATCAATAAAAGGAACAACTTTGGCAGATTTAATAAAAATTCAAAGACAAAGTTGGTCATTGAAAAACAAAAAAAACAAAATCGTTTAATTGTTGAAAGATGGCTAAGGAATATGAACAAGAAATAATGATGTTATCAGAGTTCGAGCAGAACAATAAAGAAAGGTCTGTTGACGAAGAGCAATGCAGAAAAAGGGTGTTAGGTTGTAGAGAACTGACGGGTATGTTGGTTTCTTAATGACTGTCAATTAAGAAGACACCCGTCGTCAATTCAATAAAAGAAGGAGAACTAGGAAGTTGACTGATGATTTTTGTAGTCCAGAGTTGAAAATAAACTCCAAAGTTGAAACTAAAAATCAGAAAAATTTATAAGATATTTTGATAAATTTATCAATTAAAATTTTTTTAAGACAAATAATTGCATTAACTTACGTATTGGCCAGAGTGGTTGGCTCCAATACTTGAATTAAATCTTTATAGTTGAGAGTTCGTAAAGGTATTAATTCTTGTAGTTTTATTTTCAACTTAATTTGTGATAGTTATTTTTATATTCAAAGTAGAGTTAATTTTATGTTAAATTTTAATTAAGTTATAAAGATAGTTACCTAGTGAAGAAAATAAAAATTAGAAAAACAAGCTACAAAAATGCAAAATAATTATCTGTTAATAATAATCCCTCTTCTTATTTTCGTGGTCGATCATCAGTTTCTTTCTTCACCAATAACTATTGGGAAGAAAAGAATAAGAACGTTAGAATGGCACATTCTCACACCCCCTTACCAAAGTTGGTCTCGGTTATTTAGAATGACCAACTTTATAGATGGCAAGTGGTAGTGTGAAGATGATGTCGTGCCAAGGAAAAAGTTGATCATGAAGAAGATTGGAGTGTTTTATTGAAGAATTGACTGAAAGTTCCCTAACAACCAAAATACATCTCACCCCTCTAAACCTAAGTAAAGAACAATCCAGAGACTGTTATTATTATCATTTTTCACTCCGTCATGTGATTATGATGATTCGGAGGGAA
Organism: Armadillidium nasatum; assembly: GCA_009176605.1. NCBI lineage: Eukaryota > Metazoa > Arthropoda > Malacostraca > Isopoda > Armadillidiidae > Armadillidium > Armadillidium nasatum. The sequence goes on along the minus strand of SEYY01001075.1, from coordinate 79,551 downwards.
GTTAAAGGTTGTTCGTCCATGGCCATGGAATCTACGAACGCTTAAGAGATTTATACCCTTGTCTCCGAATTACAAATTCCATGTGATGACATTGGATGTAAGAAAATGGGTGAGATGCTGCCCTAAGAGTAACAAGTTCGCGCCTGAGTTGCACGAAACAAAAATGTTGGTCTCATTTATCTGCTTTAGCTGTTCCCTTATTCTTTCCAACACCCCTACCTCTGAGGTGCCTAAGAACAACAGTCCTTGCATCTTGTCTACTCTCAAACTGAAAAACATTATATTCTTATAGAACATATAAAAAATTTTACAATAATATAAGCAGTATTTCATTATATGCATAATATTTCATTTATTAGTTTTATTTTTAGTTAATTAATATTTTTCTATTATTATTTTTACTACTATTAATATTATATTACTTAGAAAAAAGGTAGAAAATTTTTTTAATCTAAATAACATCTATAGTAGTGTTTTAGTATAATTAGGGTAGTATATACCTAATATTATATTTAACAAACTAAAATATATAAAGTTTATTAATTTAAACAATTACAGTAGTAATTTTAGTATTAAGTTAGTATAGATCTAATATATTATTTTATTAACTAGAAATACACTACTTTATATATCATTTTTATTTAATTATTTCTTTTTATTTTCACTCTTATCACAATTTTCACATCCTTTTATTTTTATCACCACTTTTAATTTATCATTCACTCGCACTTATCTTTTTCTTTGCGTTGACGATATTCCAATGGGTGATCCATGATGTGACTATGTTGTGGGGCGTCTCCTTGAGATCGTAATCGTCGTGGAGAAGGCTCTTCCTCAGGCGAATCCATCCTCGTTAAACCGGTGATGTTCATCTGTTGCTCTTCATCCCTTGACGATGATTCCACAGGTAGTTGTATTTCCATATAATCTTCCTCTTCAATGAAAAACCCCTCCGGATCAAATCCTTCAAAAGATTCAGCCAAATTACCACCGAACTCATCGCTGAAATTCAGTTGATAATAATTGTCAGGTTCTTCCATTATGGTGGAAAGAGCCTTAGGCACAAATCCTTCGAATGAATCCTGATTCTACCGAATAATCTAACGGACAAAATCCTTCAAATGATTCATTTAATTGTTATGTTGAACAGATCTTCTTCTTCCTCCTCTTCTTCTGGAGGTATCGTTAGGTCTGTTTGTGGAAAATCTTGAGATATTAATGTCGTTTACGTTAGATATTTCGGCTGATCTGTCTGATCCGGAGTTTACCCGATAATCTGCATTTGTTTCCATCGTTAAGTCAAATGATTCTTGTAAAACTTTATATGAGTCAGACAAGAAAGTCGAATAATCGGCGTTGATCAATTTAAAAATCTCTTCCTGAGCTTTCATCTGCCGTCTCCTCAACTCCTCCGACAGGTGATGATCCTCTTCTGGCTAATTGATAGGAAAAATCATCGTCGTCCTCATCGCTGTCGTCCTTCGGTAAAACCGTTGGATTCAGCTCCGTGTCCGGCAATGACTCTTCATCTGATATCTCCCCCTGTTCTTCGTTGATTTCCGCATGATTCTGTTGATAATCTTCGTTGTGTTGATTCTGTTGATGTTGGCGGAAATAAGGATTTCGTAAGAGACATCGGGGAACATCAACCCATTTTCGGAGTTGTGAACGATCGGATACTGATGAATGCTCCCTTAAACAATTTGTGGAAGTTGACTCAGTTGCAAATTGGGGACTCCTAATGGGAGTAGTTAACCCTTCAACCGTGACTGGCCCCTCAGTCACGGGGTCAATTAGTTTAAAGATTGCTCTTGATTTCGCACAGGCAAACCTCCAGTGGCATTTTCATTCTCCGCCGTTGATCGTCTTGAAGAGTGCGAATTGGTTCTGTTCCCTCCTTGATTTGGTGGAGAATTACTTTGTTGTCTGGGTCTTCGGTTTCTCCATTCCGGACAATGTTTACCCACATGACCGTATTGGTTACATACGGGACAATTCTCCGAAAACCGTCGTTGTTGTCTAGGATTTTGTGAACACTTGTAGGACAAGTGCCCACTCTTTTTACAGATGGAACACTTGTTGTTGAGTATGTAACAAGTGTCCTTAGTATGCGTATCTTTATCGCAAAAACTACACCACTGGTTGGTTTGACCTTTGCGAAGTTTGTCGCCGTCGATTATCCTGTCTACGGTCATCCGACCGTCCCGAAGAGCTGGAACTTTCGCTACTTTTACGTTGCTTGTTGTCCCGAACGAACTTGGGACTGCGGTTTCCCGTAGTCTTCTTTTGACTTCTTTCTTTTCTTGATGACCGTTTCTCGACTGGTTTTTGTGGAGGCGGTTGGGCATTGGAAGAACTATTCTTCCTACGTTTCACCACTTCCACCCATGACTTCTGCTGGGGTCTCGACTCAGCCACAACCCTAGAGATTTCTATTACTTCAGGAACGGGTGCTTGTTCATGCCCTTTTAAGTCCTGAAGGTGTCTATCAGCTAGGTTTACCAGCTGATCAAAGGAAACTTTGGTTCCCGAACACCACTCATGATTTCGGAGATAACTGGAGATCTCTTTGTTAATCGAAATTGGTAAGGCTGCAAGAAACACTTGACGTAGTGTCTCATGCTCTTTACAGGCTTCTGTTGAAGTGGTGGGGTAAGCTTTCTTCGCGAGATCCAGTAAACGGATAGCAAAAATCCTGACTGTTTCATTTTTGTGCATTTTGGCAGTCATAAAGTTTTGAACGGCCCGCTCTTGTCTGACGGTGTCCTCGTTGGTAAACAATTCTAGTAGACTCTGTTTAATGTCTTCATAAGACTTATCTGCCTTATGGAGTTGATGGTATAGGGCCAAATAAGACGACTGCAAATATGATCCCAAGAGCCTTAACCAGTCCTGTTTTTGAGTTGGGTACAGGATCGAGCAATATTCTTCAAATTCTCTGAAGAATACTTTAAGGTCTTGGTCCGTATCAGGATTAAATTTTTCGGGTGGCACAGCCTTGTTAGATTTAGGCTTATTTAATATTTGTGCCATCATCGCAATTGCTTGGGAAACCATAGCGTTGTGAGCCTGTTGTGCGGCTAGACTCTCTTCTACGAATTCCCTGAATTGTTTATCCGTCATGTTGTTAGTCGAGATACGGGGTGTGCTTGTGGGGTTCATTCTCTGTTGTGGTTGAGGTATATATTGAGGTAGTGAAGATGGTTGCTGTACTCCTCCGTCAACTTCACAAGCTACTGCTACGGACGGCTTTCTATCCTTTGGACGTACCGACCTTTCTGGTGATGTCGCAGCAGTAGTTGTAACGGGATCTGCACGAGCCGATAATGAATCCATCATCAGTTTATGTCTTTCTTCAAATCTCAATTCCAGATCACGCGAGTATCTAATAACTCCCTCAAGCATGTCTTGCAATCTATCCACAGCGCGTTGATCTACGGGCTGAAAATCGTGGACAGATGCACCCCGACGGTCATCTACTGGTTCCAGTGTAGACAAAGCGTTATTATTGAATTGGGAAGGTTCATCCCTCGGGTTATCAGTTTGTTGTTCTGGAATGGACTCTGTGTCATTGATGATCGGGAAATGTGCTTCCGATTCAATCAACTGATCCATATACACCTTAGTTTCATCATTGTTCATAATATTCTTCTCTGCCATTGTTATAGTGGACTTCGTTAATTCGTTCCTTGTGGACTTCGTTAATTCGTTCCTTTTAAAGATCCTGGCAGGGTCGCCAAAATTTTCTCTGTTAGCAATATAGCGCAACTTTATACTACCAACAGAAGAAAACAAAATATAATAGTTGTAGTAAAACTCACTGTTGATGTTGAGTCCACTGGTGTGTTGATGATCTTCTTCAGCGATGATCGTTGTTATACGTGGCGTCGTCCTCTTCAGCTGGACGATATTGGGAAGTTGAATTTCTATTGTGATCTGATATTTTTCTCGAACGGAAGTCCTCAGGACCTCTGCTAGGGCAGTGTGGATCAATAAAAGGAACAGCTTTGGCAGATTTAATAAAAATTCAAAGACAGGTCATTGAAAAACAAAAAAAAAACAAAATCGTTTAATTGTTGAAAGATGGCTAAGGAATATGAACAAGAAACAACGCTGTTATCAGAGTTCGAGCAGAACAATAAAGAAAGGTCTGTTGACGAAGAGCAATGCAGAAAAAGGGTGTTAGGTTGTAGAGAACTGACGGGTATATTGGTTTCTTAATGACTGTCAATTAAGAAGACAACCGTCGTCAATTCAATAAAAGAAGAACTAGGAAGTTGACTGATGATTTTAGTAGTCCAGAGTTGAAAATAAACTCCAAAGTTGAAACTAAAAATCAGAAAAATTTATAAGATATTTTGATAAATTTATCAATTAAAATTTTTTTAAGACAAATAATTGCATTAACTTACGTATTGGCCAGAGTGGTTGGCTCCAATACTTGAATTAAATCTTTATAGTTGAGAGTTCGTAAAGGTATTAATTCTTGTAGTTTTATTTTCAACTTAATTTGTGATAGTTATTTTTATATTCAAAGTAGAGTTAATTTTATGTTAAATTTTAATTAAGTTATAAAGATAGTTACCTAGTGAAGAAAATAAAAATTAGAAAAACAAGCTACAAAAATGCAAAATAATTATCTGTTAATAATAATCCCTCTTCTTATTTTCGTGGTCGATCATCAGTTTCTTTCTTCACCAATAACTATTGGGAAGAAAAGAATAAGAACGTTAGAATGGCACATTCTCACAACGATAATGCTCCTTCTCATAATACGGCTACTGTCAGAGAGTTTCTCGCTTAGAAAAGCGTCACAGTACTTCACCACCCGCCGTATTCACTAGGCCTGGCTTCCATCGATTATTTTCTATAAAAGTTAACTTAAATTATACATTAAGGACGCCATTTCTACAGTGTTGAGGATATTCAAACCAACGTGAATTACAGAGATATAAGACTGAAGACTTCCACGACGGCATTCACCATTTGTAAAACTGTGCCAAGAGGTGTATTGATGTAGGAGACATATATGTTTAAGGTTAATAACAGGTAAAGCAAAATTTGGGTAATTACAGTACTCCTAATACTTAGTATATATATATATATATATATATATATATATATATATATATATATATATATATATATATATATATATATATATATATATATATATATATATATATATATATATATATATATATATATATAAAATTATCACTTTCACTCACAGGCAGAGCCCTATTCAAAGAGTGTAGTTCTTAGCCAGGGAAATTGAGTTATAAGTTATTTCTGACAACGATGAAAAGTTATAGATTATTTGGGATTTGGACAGGGAAACTCTGCTCCGGTACAGACCACTCAGGTATATTTGTGATCACCATTAGGTGTGGCTTCGAATCCTTGATAGGCGACCTTCTGTGCAGGAACAATTCTAGAGAGATTGTGATATTGTATGTGTTGAAAGAGCGTGGAATGTTGTAAGTGTTGGCTATGTTTTTAAGCGATATGTGAGTATTGAGATTGGCGTAATATACACCTTCCGTAAACTGTAATTAATTAATTAACTACAGAAAATCTCCTACAAACGACAATTTTTTTATGTCCGTTCAGGTAACTTGATCGGAGGCTCGAACCACGATTTGTATACTTTGCAGTACACACGAGAGAGTGAGGGGCGAACCTCGTGCCCTTAAGCAGGAGAAAAACTGACTTTACCCAGTAAGCTACCGTGAACTCGTGATTTTATATATATATATATATATATATATATATATATATATATATATATATATATATATATATATATATATATATATATATATATATATATATATATATATATATATATATATGATTTATGTTAAAAGTTATGTAGAAAATTTTGTTTTTGCATTTCTTTATAGTTAAACAAAAGTTCATAGAAAATTCCGGTTCCAGCAATTTTTTTTTGAATTCCGGTTTCAACCAGAACTGAAAATTTCAGTTCCGATACACCTCATATATATATATATATATATATATATATATATATATATATATATATATATATATATATATATATATATATATATATATATATATATATATATATATATATATATATATGTCGCCCTTGCTAGTTTGAATTGTGCAAGCCTACAATAGATATTGATGAAAAAGAAGTAGCCTCATTTTTATTATAAAGTCATTTGCATCAATTGATTACTTTAGAATGAATTGTTGAAATAGTAATAATATGCATTAAGTGGTTAAAGGGAGATTGTGAAGAATTTCTCCAAGGAGAACTAAAATATACAATTTGCAAGGTTTTGATGTAACATTACCATATTGTATATGGTAATGTTACATCAAAACCTTCCAAATTGTATATTTTGTATAGAAAAAAATATACATAAAAAAATTGCTAATAGAAACTGTTAATATAATACATGTTAATATAACATCAATGAAACTAGCTTAACAATAATTTAAACCCAGTGAATTTCATATATTTGCAAAAACATGAAAATATTTTTCATTAGATTAGTGAATCACAATTAATAGTGCAAGGGAAAAGAAGCCAATTTTATTGATGAAAAGCAGAATAAAGAAATAGAGACATTGAATAATACCACATGTTTTAAAAACCACAAATGAAATCTGTCGAGTATTATTCTAAAAGAAGCACAATACTAAAATAAGCGTTAGTGATGATATAAGTATCATAGTCAATGCCATCAGCAAAGTATTTTATTAAAATTATGATTATAAGCATCAGTATACTAAAGTATTAAAAATCAAGAAAATATTATTAATTTTGATAATACAAAAAAAAAAAATATCTCTTCATTTAAAATTTTATTTTCATAATCAGGAAGAAAATTTTTTCCAAAATTTCTCATTGCTCTAAAGTGAATTTAAAGTGCAATTCATTTTCCATCCGTTTTTAATGTATTACCACAAACCTTTGGATCATATCCCTTCTTTTAAAACCTGAGGAGTAATTTTGCTGAAATATTAAATTTTTTTTTTTTTTCATTTAGTCCTTTTAAACTGATTTTGTTTAATCGTAACATCCCCAAATACAAGAAAAGAATTAAAATATTTTAAACATCTACAAATATATTGAAAACCAACTTGAAATGATTACTTTTTCAAAATTCTCTCTATATATCTGAAGTTTGTCCAAAGAATTTGAGCACAGATTAACGTAAGATTCTCGTACTCCAATAACCAACTGTGAATCAAATGCTTCTCCATTTCGTTCAGAGTGCACCAGCTTCATTGCAGAATCTTGTAATTTATGTTTAATATTGTTAAAAATATTTTCATTCCAACTATCAAGCATTAACTGAAAAACAAAACAAAAAAATGTTAAAAACATCATTACATATTATGTAAATTACTAACAAAAAAAAATAAAGATTGTAATTTACAATCAAAGTAATCAAAATTAAGAATGAAATTACCCACTAAGACACAATCACTAGCAGCTAGATAATGATGTTGAGGGAAATAGAGAGGAAAGGAAAAGGGAAATATATCACTTGTAAAACAGAATGGAGGTACCAAAGTAATCGAGATTATCTGTTATTTAGGAAATAAAAAAAAGTTTGAAATAAAATATTGTAAGAGGTGATATACTAAAGTTACTGAGAAGAAAGACTTTAGAAAAATTAAAGTAATAATAAATTTAAAAAAAAAAAGACACCTAATTATAAGTGATTTAGGACGGTTATTTGTGCTATTAAAGATAAACAACAAAATCCATCAAAGAATAGTGATGATGAGGTGTGAAACAGGATACATGGTTTGAGATATAGAAAGGAATAGGTGAGGGAGAAAACTAATATTGAAAAAACTACTTTACAATTTGGTCATGCAAACTGGTTGAGAATCTGGAAACAGTTAGCTAATGATTAAAAAGATAAAAGAATTTAGTGACGAGGAGAGAGGGCTTCGAAAAAGAATTCATGGATACTGATTGGGAGTAATAAGCCTTTGATTCAAGAGGATAACTTCAAAACCAATAGCAGGTCTGATGATGGCAAAAGATTTAATGAAACAACTTCTTTGGATTTAGAAACTGGACAAAGTGATATTTGATGATAGTTGATCTGGATACAAACTATTGCCAAGTCATGTGGGTTGAGTTAAAAAGGAAAAGAAATATTAGAATGGCCAAAACAATTGTGCCAGATAACTGATTAGAATTACAGAATGAGAGATGATCGTGATTGAAAAGCTTAATGGCTACAGAAAATCATGGAGTAATGAGCAGTGTGAGTTAACTTTAGGGTTGATCAAGTAATCTATTGCAGGGGGGGGGGGGAAATGGAAACATCTTATATATTGATCCCTGGCAGCTAAAAATAATCTAATAAATAAAAGATATGCACCAAATCAAATGATATTTGGATAAATATTGGAATGCCTTTAAAATTTCTAAAATGATAGTCTATCTAGTCTAGAGAAAGTGTGTGTGAGATAGTATGGAACATATTAAATGTAATTCATCAAGCAATGCAAATTTATGTAAAACAGGAAATTGGAGGGAGAATTTGGTAGTCCCTATTAGAAAAAGAAAATAAAAACACAAATTGGAGATAAATATTATAAGACAAAAGGTGAAAAAGAGTGGAAATGACCAGCTAAGGTAATATGCAAAGAAAAAAAAACACTGATAGTAAACAGGGAGAACATATACCCAAATTATAGAAAAGCAAGCATGAAAACTGTTTTTGAAGAAAGGACAGATAATAAATGTAAACTGGCATAGAAATCTGAGAAAATAAAAAAAAAAGAAGTTTTTCAAATACAGAGGAGAATGATAAAAATAGGATAATGATAAGTTCAGAGATATTGATAATAAGTTCAAAGGTATTGATAAGTTCAGGTAGAGGCTGATCTGGAAAAACAAGAAAGAGGAATGTACCCAAGAATATTTTATGATGAGGGAAGAAACAATATAGGACAAAGGAAAAAAAAGACAGAAAGATTGAGGGATGTTGAAATAATACATAGAGCAAGGAAAATGAAAATTAGAAGATGGAGTGATAGGTATAATTTACAAGATACCTAAACAGAGTTTTCATAGGTTTTGAAAATATAGAGGACATAGGAAGAAATATTATTAGCCGACTTTAATAATGAAAAGGTGCTGATGACTAAAATAAGTAAGTTGGAGAGCTGGAAAGGAAATTCAGTATACAAGGAGCAGGAGAATTTAAAACAAAATGAAGTTGGAGAGCTGGAAAGGAAATTCAGTATACAAGGAGCAGGAGAATTTAGGAAAGGTTATCTCCACAAGGTAAATAAAAATAGAAAGGAAAAAGGAATAAAAGAAAATTTACAGATTCATATTGGTAGTGAAAGCTTTAAAGAAAGGAACTCGAGATGAAAAAACAGATGCCTCAACATGTTCTCCTGAACCATTAAAATTGTATTTAAACATTATATATTATTATGAATGGTTATGAAAATCTCCCTCAATGTAAAGTTATGAAAATCCCTCAATGTAAAGTTATGAAAATCCCTCAATGTAAAGACAGCATATTTACATGATCAAATAAAAAAGAAAATATACATCAAACTTTCAAAAGGGGTTAAGACCAAATAGGTGCAAAGACTACCAAAAGCAGCATATAATTTAAAAATGGGATATCAGTCATATTTACTAAAGATCTCATGCAGCCAGCGAGACTTTGTTGTGCAACCAAAGACACATATAAAATCAATAACTGCTTAAGAATCTGTGTATTTTTATATTTATTTTTAGTTTTACTTTTATTTTTAAGCAAACAGGTTACCACCACTTACAAGCAGGGCCCTTTTCAAGAAGGGGGAGAAATATAAAATAAACAAAAACCAACATAGTCAAGTCTAATGCAAGTCTCCCAGGTGAGCCCAGATGGAGGTCTTAAAAATGAAAGATCAGATATAACAAAAAAAAAAAAAAAAAAAAACATGATGGCAGGGAATTCCAAAACACAAAGGTGGCTGAAAGGAGAAGGCACCACAATAAGCAAGCCTAGAGTTTCCAATATTCACATAAAATTCTGTGAAAATATACCACCCCTTATGATAAAAGGAGACATAATGAGGGAAGAGAGAGTTGCACCACTATCACACAATGTCTGATTTGCATTACCGGTGGGAACTCAATCTCATATTCAAGCAACAGACCAATGATACCAGTTTCTGCTACAATGGTACCACTGGACTTCTCTGCTTGGTCAACTTCAATTTATTTGTCCTCAATTATGACAACTATTACTAAGACAAATGTACCACAAATGGAATAACAAATGTTTATGATTGTAATACAACTCCACAAGTAGATGCTATAGAAAGCGACTGGCTATGATTGTGTAATCAATCAATATGATGAGACAACTTATGGCCAGAGCTTTCAAACCTAAAGAGGTTCAACTGCGGAAGTTTATTTTTGACAAAGAAGTACCACCACCTCAGTGAAACAATCATTGCTAAGGAATAGTGTAGCTCGTGTGAAAGTACACAAGATGCAATACTTGTGAAAGGAATAATCATCCTTTGAACTAAACGACTTCATCAAAAGAACTGAAATTTTAGGTTAAGAAAATTAGATATAATTTTAATTGAGATTAATTTAATTATGAGGAAGGAGTAGAATAGCCAACATTCCCTTTATAATTATATGCATTTTTTCAGAAAAAAATTCAAGAAAATTACAGATTTTGTATAATAAAAGTTTGAAAAAAATTTGAAAAAAATATTTCTGATTCCCAATATGATTCAACAGGTTTACTTAGGTAACATGAAAAATGAAAATGAAAAAAATTTTCAGCAATGATGACTCTTGCCTTCTAGAAGGCAAACAAGAATGATCTTCCCACACTAGCAACACTGACAAGAATATATTTGTGCCCACCAGCAAGCTCCAACGACAGTGCAAGAGAATTTAAAGTAGGGAAATCAATTCAAAAAAGATAGAATCGAACTATTGCCAAAAAATGTAGAAATGGTACCGTTTTTAAAACACAATCATAGAGCAGTATTACATTCAATGTCACTGTCCTCTGTTCTTGAACATTTCACTCCCCCAAATTCTAAAACTTATGATGTAAATGTTCAAGAAGATTCTGATAGTGAATGTTGCATTTATTTTGCCACACCCAATATATAATAAAGGAGTAATGGAATTAAAATCTTAATTTTCTAATATTTTGTTTGATTTAATCCACCATTAATAACTATAATCTGCAATTAACTCTGGCAGGTAAACCCCGGTTTTCCCTGATTATTAGCCAGGGCTGGGGCTGGGGCTGGGACCGGGGTTGGGGTTGGAGACCTAGTCAGTCCATACTTCTGTCCAAGTAATGTTTAATCAGGTAGACAGTCAACCCATATATGGACCGTTTATTTTGAAAGTGGTGTAAGTCCATTTTTGAGAAAAATGAGCTATCACGTAATTCATGCTTAATTTAATGTAATTTTTTTATATATAACTAGTCCGTGTTTAATTTCTCAAAAAAATCCCATGTTTTGTACAACTTAAAATCGGTCGGTAAATGAAATTGCATATGATTTGCCTGTATTTTTAAATAAGCAAATATAGTAACCTTTAATTTTCTCGAAACAAAAGAAAATGGACTTACACCACTTTCAAAATAAACGGTCCATATATTGAAGTTTCAGTCAAATGGCATGCTTAAAATGTTTACAATTGTTTGGTTTATAATGGGGTTGTATAAGCCTCATGAAATCAACAGTTTTTGATGGTCTTAATGGGATAGAAAAATATCTATTCCAATTCAATTCATACCATCAGTGGTATTGGACACAACAATCAAAATATCTTCTTTTTCAAACAAAGCCTTCATTTTAGAAACATTTTCACCATGAGCATGGCAAATTTTGTTAAGGACAAGTGCCTATACCCAAAATAATCAAACAATTGCAAATAGTGCCAAACCATTAATTTATGGTGAGGTGTTCTTTACACATTTGTTATTTATTGTGTATGCGGTATACATTATAATAGATTAATTCCAGAAGAAAATTTTACTTCTGTGAGCAATACTATAAAGGTGAACACACAAACACACTTAGATCCAAACTCGTTACACCTTACACCATTACATAAATTACACTGGTATACATATAGAAATAATAAAAAATCTACCAAGATCAAATAAAATTCGCAAAAGCTTACACAGTGTTATTCATGAAAATTTACTTATTATTTAATGGCTTAAAATCCTAAACTTAATCAAATCAGTTAAGGAAGAAAAATTCACTTATGAAAAGGTTCTGTAAGAAAAGTACAGAAATATAGAAACATTAGGAAGACAGACACCAACTACCCAAACTGAAGCGGCGCCACTGGTGATCATGTGTAACATATTATAGGTAACTTATAAACTTATAACGTCAATAGGAAACATCAGTTGTTCTGTGGAAACATTCTGTGTTGGTACAAATTTTTTTCCTTTTTTAAACATATCACCATCACCACTTCCACAAGGATGTCAAAGCATAGAGTTTCAAAGAGGGAAAATTGTTGGTTCCCAGATACTGAGTGTAAGGTCATGATCCAATATTTTAATTCTGCAAAAATATCATTCAATAAACACCAGTGTGGACCTAAATTGAAATCGGGCAAAAGAAACAGACAAGTATTATGGAGGATTGTGATACCAAAAAAATGAATTCCTGTAAATTGTTAGTGCTAAACTGAATATATGTCTTGTAAACCCTTTCAGCACAAAAATTGTGAGGAGAGAACTCAATAGGCTGAATATTTATGGCCGTACTGCAATCGCAAAACCTTTTGTAATCGACATGAATGCTAGAATGTGGAAAGAATGGTGTACCACTCATAAAGATGGAACTGCTGACCAAAGGGAGACAGTCCTTTCAAATTACAGCTGAGTATTCATGTGGAGAACAAAATGCTGGGAATATGATCTACACTATCTTGTATCACAAGTGAGGCATGGAGTAAGTTTCATTATTGTTTGGGTAGTCACATAATGATATTCTAACAAAAAATTACAATATGCTTGACAATATAAATGACAGGGGTTATGTACAAATTTTGAGTGATCAAGTTCATTCAATGGTGCAGAGACTATTTCATGGGGATGGCACCATTTACCAAGATAATAAGTTCTTAATTCATACAGCTTGTTGTCCAGTTATAGTTTGAGGAAATTTGCAAATAAGGTTTCATGTCTTCAGTGGCTCCCCCAATGATCAGGCCTAAATTTCAAAGATCCTCTGTGGTCAATATTGCAGAAAGGGTTAGGGTTCGTAATCCACAATCAAAATCAATATTGGAATTTCTTCATTTTTCATGAGGTATAATATAACATCACCATTATACACCATTCAACACTTTCAGGAGTTATATATTTCCACATTTTAGGTAGTCCCCACACTGTATTAAGAAATAAATTTATGCATTTAACGCCTCTCTCTCTCTCTCTCTCTCTCTCTCTCTCTCTCTCTCTCTCTCTCTCTCTCTCTCTCTCTCTCTCTCTCTCTCTCTCTCTCTCTCTCTCTCTCTCTCTCTCTCTCTCTCTCTCTCTCTCTCTCTCTCTCTCTCTCTCTCTCTCTCTCTCTCTCTCTCTCTCTCTCTCTCTCTCTCTCTCTCTCTCTCTCTCTCTCTCTCTCTCTCTCTCTCTCTCTCTCTCTCTCTCTCTCTCTCTCTCTCTCTCTCTCTCTCTCTCTCTCTCTCTCTCTCTCTCTCTCTCTCTCTCTCTCTCTCTCTCTCTCTCTCTCTCTCTCTCTCTCTCTCTCTCTCTCTCTCTCTCTCTCTCTCTCTCTCTCTCTCTCTCTCTCTCTCTCTCTCTCTCTCTCTCTCTCTCTCTCTCTCTCTCTCTCTCTCTCTCTCTCTCTCTCTCTCTCTCTCTCTCTCTCTCTCTCTCTCTCTCTCTCTCTCTCTCTCTCTCTCTCTCTCTCTCTCTCTCTCTCTCTCTCTCTCTCTATATATATATATATATATATATATATATATATATATATATATATATATATAATATATATATATATATATATATATATATATATATATATATATATATATATATATAATATATATGGCTATTTAATCTATTGATGGATGCTGTAATTAGGGAAATGGAGAGAGAAGGGAAGGGTATTAGGTTGAGTAATATGGAGGGTGAATGGGATGTGAATGTTTTACTTTTTGCAGATGATGCGGTGTTGGTGGCAGAATCTGAAGAAAAGTTGAGAATACTTGTGAGAGAGTTTGAGCGGAAATGTGCAAATATGAGAATGAAAGTCAATCCAGGGAAGAGTAAGGTTATGAGGATTGGAGGTGGGGATGAAGAGATGTGGAGGGAGGAATGGAGAGGTGTAGAAGTGGGGGGAAGGAAACTTGAGGAGGTGAATGAATTCAAATACCTAGGAATGTTGGTGGAAGGTAAGGGTGGAACGGAAAAAGAAATAAAGAATAGAGTGGTAGAGGGAATGAGAGTGTTGGGGAGTCTAAGAGAAGTATGGAAGAAAGGAAACATTTCAAAAGAAATAAAGATATGAATGTTTGAATGCATGTGTTTACCTTCTGTATTGTATGGGTGTGAAACATGGATGATAAGTGCTCGAGCGAGGAAAACTTGAATGTCTTTGAGATGAAAGGTTTGAGAGTGATATGCAAATTGAGAAGGATTGATAGGATTAGAAATGAAAGAATAGAATAAGGGAGATGTGTAAATGGAAGAGGGGTATAGTCGATAGAGCGGAGGAGGGTGTGCTAAAATGGTTTGGACATATGTGTAGAATGAATGAGGACAGAATGGTGGGCAAGGTACTTAGATCCGAGGTGGATGGTGGTAGGGGGAGGGAAAGGCCAAAGTGGAGATGGATGGATGGAGTGAGAGAGATTTTGGGTGGAAGGAATTTGAGTTTAGAAGAGGGTAGAAGAGTTGCGGAGGACAGAGTGAGATGGAGGGCGGTGGTGAAAGGGGTTGAAAGGTAAGAATGGAAATGATTGTAAGAGAATTGTGGCGGGCACCACCCCACGAAAGTGGGAAAGGTGAAATATATATATATATATATATATATATATATATATATATATATATATATATATATATATATATATATATATATATATATATATATATATATATATATATATATATATATATATACTACAGGGAGGGAAGTAGCGCTCCTGAGGCGATGAGATTACACCCCATTGGGTATACAGAATGTTTAGGGTACTTCCCAACTCATCCTGGTGCCCAAAGGTACGCTCCTTTCTTGAGCTCATGTACACTTTCTTCTACACGGAGTAGGCACTCCTTCTACACACAATAAACACTTTTACAGTCACACATCCCTTTAAAAAAAAAAAAAATTATGGTGTCGACATTAGTATCGTTGGAAAATCCAAGAGGGGCGGATTCCAAAGATAACCCCTCATCCATCCCTTCCCCCTTCACCACTTGGGAGTTGGTGGCGTCCGGTGATGGGGTTGGTGCATCCAAGAATTTGCAGCCGGCTGTTCAGGATGCAAGGTTTATTTTTTTCATTAATTTCTGAGACATTCACGGTCTTCATTCCAATTTCCATTTTGTTGAACATCACCTCTCTTCTTCTAGACCTCACCTCTTATTCTTGACCGAAACTCACATGTTTGGGTGTTCTGATAGCAAACCCTTTTCCGTTTCCTCCTCCTATCTCTTTCCTCAATATTCAGCCAAAGGCGGATGTTGCAACGATGACGTTTATTCACGTGCCTCAATTTCGAGTCTTCCAAATTTTCCACCTTATGGCTTAGGCTCTCTTGCTATTCTACGACTAAATTCATTTGTTCTGTTTATCTCCTAATTCTACTGACTATCCTACTGACTACTGACTAAAATCCAAAATAGAGTATATTCTCTCATCTTTCTCTGAAATCATAATAGGTGATTTTAATGTTCATCAGCGTCAGTGGATTTCTTCTAGTTCTCATGATAGAAATGGTGAATGTGCCTTCCATTTTGCTATCCAAAACGACCTTGAGCAGTTGATGCAGCTTCCTACTCATATCCCTGATCGTCTTGGAGATGAATCCAACATTTTAGACTTTTTCTAACTTCTAATCTTTCTCCTTATACTGTTGCACTCTTTCCTCCTCTGGGTTCTTAAGATCACCTTCTTATCTCTGTATCCTCTTCTATTTCTTCCAGCCTTCCGCAGGAAAGACTTGCGGTCGTACATCTTTGATTTTCCGTGGAATGATTATTGCTTCCGTGGAGGGGTCCTTCGGAGTATGCAGAACGGATTACCGAGGTGATTCTCTCAAGCATGGAGGCGTACATTTCATTTTCTTTCCCTTCTACTAAACCTAACAAACCTTGATTTCACTCTGCTTGTTCTTTTTTTTTTTTTTTTTTTTTTTTTTTTTATCTCCTCCGGTGGGCAAAGGCCAGACGAATACCAAATTCCACCGGAGTTGGGAAGGATCTATAATCATGGTCGATGGAGGCCGACATGTCCAGATACACGGCGTTTGAAAGTATGCAAGTCAAAGGAAGTTGGGAAAACAGATGAAGGGAGTGAGTTCCAGACTTTACCAGTAGAGTATATGTAAGATTGAGCACAGCGGTTAAGTCTGGGGTCGGAGAGTTGGACAGAGAAAGGATGAGACTGTGTAGAAAGGCGTGTCGCACAAGCTCTCCTCAATGGAGGAGATATGCGACGAGAGAGCTCAGAAGATAAGTGTCCGTTGTAATAGCGATAGTAAAGAGAGAGTGACGCAACAATTCGACGGGCAGAAAGAGATTGAAGGGAGTTAGTAAGAGCAGGAGAGTTGATGAGACGAAATGCCCTAGACTCCACCTTCTCTAGAAGAACCGTGTGTGTGGAACCACCCCAAATGTGCGAAGCGTACTCCATACAGGGGCGAACACCCCCCTATACAGAGCAAGCAACTGGAGTGGCGTGAAGTAATTCTGAAGGAGCCTCAGAACACCCAACCTCTTAGAAGCTTGTTTAGAAAGAGAAGTAATATGATCTTTCCAAGAAAGATCACGAGAAAAAGAAACACCAAGAATATTAAGAACAGATGAAGGCTTGAGTTGTGTGTTTTCGAAGAAGATATCATAGTTGTTTGGAAGATTGTGTCGAGTGGAGAGATGAAGAAATTGAGTTTTGAGGCATTGAAAACAACCATGTTTTCTCTGCCCCAATTAGAAATAAGTGAAAGATCAGAGATTACTTGCTCCAAGGCTACCCTTCTCGAGTCAATCAACTGCTGTTGGGTGGGACGTTTTTCAAACTGGAAGGAATAATGAAGTGTGGAGTCATCAGCATAGGAGTGGAGAGTAGATGAGGTAAAAGAGAGATGGTCATTAATGAAAAGTAGAAAAGGTGTTGGGCATAGGACAGAACCCTGAGGAACACCACTATTAATAGATTTAAAGGAAGAACGGTGGCCGTCTACAACAGCTGCTATAGAACGACCGGAAAGGAAATTAGAGAGAAGATCACAGAGAGAAGGATAGATACCGAAAGTGGGAAGTTTAGAAATCAAAGCTTTGTGCCAGACTCTATCGAAGGCTTTCGATATGTCCAGCGCGACAGCAAAAGATTCACCGAAATGCCGAAGAGTGGAGGACCAAGAGTCAGAGAGAAGGGAAAGAAGATCACCCGTAGAGCGTTTCTTACGAAAGCCATACTGGCGATCTGAGATAAGATTAGAAGAATTGAGATGTTTCCAAATTTTCCTGTTAAGGATAGATTCGAAAACTTTAGAGAGATCGGAGGTCAAAGAAATAGGACGGTAGTTGGAGGGTTGAGAGGGGTCCCCCTTCTTCGGCACAGTCTGAATGAGCGCACGTTTCTAGCAAGAAGGGAATGCTGAAGTAGAGAGACAAAGACGAAAAAGTTTACCGAGGAAGGGTGTAAGCTCGGAAGCACAAGTTTTGAGAACCACAGAAGGAATACCATCGGGACCGTACGCCTTCCTAGTATTAAGCTCAGAGAGAGCAGAAATGACATCTTTAGAAGAAATTCTAATTTTAGGCATAATCGAGTTAGAGGGGGTTGAAGGAGGAGGAATAACTCCGGAATCGTCTAAGGTTGAATTAGAGGCAAAAGTTTGAGCGAAGAGTTCAGCTTTAGAAGAAGGTAAACCAGCAGTTGTGCCGTCGGAAGATATTAAAGGAGGGAAAGAGGACGAACCAAAGTTAGAGTTGACATTTTTTGCAAAATGCCAGAAAGAACGTGAAGAAGAGGAACCAGAAAGATTATTGCATTTTCTACGGAGAAAGGAGTTTTTAGTGTTACGAAGGATAGATTTTGCACGATTCCGGGATGAAATATAAGTA
>SEYY01001075.1:38651-61140 GCA_009176605.1 Armadillidium nasatum | reverse complement strand
AGAGAGAGAGAGAGAGAGAGAGAGAGAGAGAGAGAGAGAGAGAGAGAGAGAGAAGAGAGAGAGAGAGAGAGAGAGAGAGAGAGAGAGAGAGAGAGAGAGAGAGAGAGAGAGAGAGAGAGAGAGAGAGAGGAGAGAGAGAGAGAGAGAGAGAGAGAGAGAGAGAGAGAGAGAGAGAGAGAGAGAGAGAGAGAGAGAGAGAGAGAGAGAGAGAGAGAGAGAGAGAGAGAGAGATAGAGAGAGAGGGACGGAGAGAGAGAGAGAGAGAGAGAGAGAGAGAGAGAGAGAGAGAGAGAGAGAGAGAGAGAGAGAGAGAGAGAGAGAGAGAGAGAGAGAGAGAGAGAGAGAGAGAGAGAGAGAGAGAGAGAGAGAGAGAGAGAGAGAGAGAGAGAGAGAGAGAGAGAGAGAGAGAGAGAGAGAGATATATATATATATATATATATATATATATATATATATATATATATATATATATATATATATATATATATATATATAATATATATATATATATATATATATATATATATATATATTCAAATGTTTTTATCACTAAAACAGACTTTCCAAAAATTATAAAAGCTTGTGAGTGATGACAAAATAGAGTTTGAACACAGTATTGAAGTTTCTGTAATTTTGAACCAGGGTTGGCATTGATTAAATCAAATTGATTTAATCAGTTGATTAAATCAATTGATTTTTTTATGAAAAAATCATGATTTTTTTGATTTTTTTGATTTTTTTGATTTTTTTAAAAAATAATGAAACTGTTTTTTTTTATTTGTTTGATTTTGTCATATTTTTTGATACATAATGATATAACAGATATATTAGTTCCTTCTTACTGTGTTAAAAAACTTTAAAGTAGTTTATATATTAGAAATATAACTTCCTTAATATTTGGTTCAAGATTTCATATAGGGTAATACAAGAATCTGATCTTCATTAATATAATTTATCCAATATAGAACTGTTAGAGTTTAGAATTCCTAATATATATTCAATCAAATCTTCAACAAAATTTTATTGAGCTTTAATCTAATGCAATTTGAGGTTATAGACAAAAGAGAAAACAGAAAAGACAATTCCATTTAATTTTCAACCATTTAAATTTTTATACAACATTATAAGAAAACAATATTCCTCTATATAAATTATAAAAGAAAGAAAATTTAAGCACTTTTGATGCATAATCATTAATCCATAAATTAAATACATAACTTGCAAAATATATATATATATATATATATATATATATATATATATATATATATATATATATATATATATATATATATATATATATATATATATATATATATATATATATATATATATATTTTGCAAGTTATGTATTTAATTTATGGATTAATGATTATGCATCAAAAGTGCTTAAATTTTCTTTCTTTTATAATTTATATAGAGGAATATTGTTTTCTTATAATGTTGTATAAAAATTTAAATGGTTGAAAATTAAATGGAATTGTCTTTTCTGTTTTCTCTTTTGTCTATAACCTCAAATTGCATTAGATTAAAGCTCAATAAAATTTTGTTGAAGATTTGATTGAATATATATTAGGAATTCTAAACTCTCTAACAGTTCTATATTGGATAAATTATATTAATGAAGATCAGATTCTTGTATTACCCTATATGAAATCTTGAACCAAATATTAAGGAAGTTATATTTCTAATATATAAACTACTTTAAAGTTTTTTAACACAGTAAGAAGGAACTAATATATCTGTTATATCATTATGTATCAAAAAATATGACAAAATAAAACAAATAAAAAAAAACAGTTTTATTATTTTTTTAAAAAATCAAAAAAATCAAAAGAATCAAAAAAATCAAAAAAATCACCAACCCTGTTTTGAACTAAAACTGACTTCTAAATGTCATCCTTCGTATACTTTTTTTCTCCTTTCCTCAAGTATGTTTTAGATATGAAAGCCCTTTGAAATTATGGCCAATAAATTTCACTTTGAATGAACGAAACGTAGTGAGAAATATAATCCAGATCGCATCATACAAACTATGAATCATAGCACCAAGGTAGCGATTTGGCCTGTCATTAGTAATTAAGGCATTGATCATTTGTTATGTCGTTAAAGTTGCTATTCAACAAGATCAATACAAAAAGGTACGTTAAAAATGGTAGCTCTTAGGTAAGATAATGGATTTTGAATGACAAATTTCTTGTATTTATTTACAAAATAATTACATTATAAACAATGAGCATCTCTTGCCAAGGCTTGGAAATTCTTAAAATATGAATCTGATGGAAAGATAATTTCTATAAAAACGGCTCACTGAGAAGATAATTGAGATGTGGATACATCACCACAAACATAAAGAAGGTACAGTCATTTATTGATAGTGTACCTAAAAGAATTGTGGTTTTAGTTACTGTCAATTGGGGTTAACAAAATATTTGATAAAAAATAGATTTTACAATTAGAGCTTCTACTTTCTTTGAAAGACCAAAAACAAAATGAATATTTCATAACTTTCAACAATAATGAAATTTAATTAATACTTTACTCTGTATGCATTCTGAAAAAAGTGTAACAATATAAACCTTAAGTGGATATACATTATAATTTGTACATGTTAATGAACTCTAAAAATACATTTA
Organism: Armadillidium nasatum; assembly: GCA_009176605.1. Lineage (NCBI taxonomy): Eukaryota > Metazoa > Arthropoda > Malacostraca > Isopoda > Armadillidiidae > Armadillidium > Armadillidium nasatum. The sequence continues at coordinate 58,504 of SEYY01001075.1, read as the reverse complement.
CATTTGAAAAGAAATATTAATACATTATTTTAAAGATGAATGATGTCTGTCTACAATGGATGCTATAAAAAAAATCAAAAAGAAATCAGATCAGGGTGATTATATTATATATATATATATATATATATATATATATATATATATATATATATATATATATATATATTATATAATATATAATATATATATATATATATATATATCAAAGCCTACTTTACGAACTATTGAATCATCATTATGAACTTTTTTTGATACAGATGAGCTTGTCTTTCCTGAAAGTGCTGATTCAAGCTGATTGAAAGGAAGAGGCAAATAATTGCACTGTTGAAAAAATTTTCTCCATTCACTAATATAAGCTTTGAGAAGAGCTTGATCCTCATGATGTTGTGACACACGCTATAAGAATCATTTTATAAACTTTAAAATAAATAATAAAAAAAATAAAGTGATTATAAAACCAAATAATAATAACCTTACTTCTTGTGCCTGAGTAATAAATCTATAAATATCATCTTTCAGTGCTTTGTGTACTTTGGCAGGACCCTTTTCATCCCAAAGAAAAACTTTATGAACAGACCAAAATAAATCTTGCCATTCTTCTCTGGTAACACTTTCCTGGCATAAAAGTTTTAAGACAGTTGGTCTCATAGATGGCCATTTCTCCTCAAACGAAACAGAACCTTTATCCTTCAAATTAAAAATAATAACTAATAATTTAAAATACTGAATTCAATTCATTGAAGAACAATTTTAAATATCAAACAAATAATAAAAGATATGAATCATATAAGAACACATATTAGTTAGTCATTATATTTTTTTAAAAAATTTAATTTTTAAATTTGTGTAATAAAAAGATATATTTAATAGTTCAGATCACAATAACTTTTCACTCTACTCCCTATGGCAGAAGTAGAAAACAATTTGTATACCATGAGCAAACAACTTTTGGCAAAGGTAGCTGGTAAGTCAAAATATCAAAAAACTTTTTGCTAGAAAAAGATATTTAATATTTTGTAAAGGCCAAAAAATCTAAATTATATATATATATATATATATATATATATATATATATATATATATATATATATATATATATATATATATATATATATATATATATATATATATTAGGGATGGAGTGAAGTATCGGTATCAGTGAGTATCGGTATCAGTGAGTATCGGCATCGGTATCGAGCTTTCACGTATCAGTATCGGTATATGGTAAAAATGACCGATACCGATACCAGATTTTTTAAAATAACGTAATTGCGTTGGCTTACATTTTTTTGAATGTTCGATTTCTTTGACTGTAGAGTTTCGAATACCACGAAACATTGTTTTTCTTCATTTTTCAAAATCTTCAATTAATTACTAATTAACGGCTAATTATATTTTTTTTGCTTATATTCTATATCTCCGTAACTGCACAGTCGATTTTGGTCAAATTAGGACAGTTAACTTTTGTATACCATAGATCAACTTGTTATACTTAACTGTTAATTTATTTAATTACTTAATTAAATTATGTAATTTTTTATTAATATTACGTAATATTTTGCCATGTCGATTCCCTATAATTTTGTTTAAAGAACATTCATATGTTGCTTTCCACTAAAAATGATTTATTGAAATGCACAAAACTGCGTTTCCATTTATTTTCACGCCATTTCCTTCATACCATTTGGTTTGTTTTCTTAAATAGTTTATTTTTATCTTAATTCTAATTTAACCAATTAGTAACATATTAAGATGGTAACCGAGGTACATTATATATATATATATATATATATATATATATATATATATATATATATATATATATATATATATATATATATATATATATATATATATATATAGGGATGGAGTGAAGTATCGGTATCGGTATCGGCAAGTAAAGTATCGGTATCGGTATCGGTAGTATATCAAGTATCGGCATATTTTCGGTATCGGTATCGGTATCGGCAAAATTTTTGTGTAAGAGTAAAGTATCGGTATCGGTATCGGTAGTAGTATCTGCAAGTAGTCATATTTTAGGTATCGGTATCGGTATCGGCATATTTTAGGTATCGGTATCGGTATCAGTAAAAATTTTGGTATCGCTCCATCCCTATATATATATATATATATATATATATATATATATATATATATATATATATATATATATATATATATATATATATATATATATATATATATATATATATATATATCTAAAGCTGAACTTTTGGCTCAAACTTTTGCCTCTAATTCAGCCATAGACGATTCCGGAGCTATTCCTCCTCCTCCTTCAGCTCCTTCCAACTCATTTATGCCTGCAATTGTAATTTCTACTAAAGACGTCATTTCTGCTCTCTCAGAGCACCAAGAATTCGTATTGTCCTGATGGTATTCCTCCTGTGGTTCTCAAAACTTGTGTTTCTGAGCTTGCACCCTGCCATGATATACTATTTCATCTCTGTCTTTTTACTTCAACTTTCCCATCATGCTGGAAACGTGCGTTCATTCAGACTGTGCTGAAGAAGAAGGACCACCTTTCAACCCTCCAACTACCATCCCATTTCTTTAACCTCCGTTCTATCTAAAGTTTTCGAATCTATCCTTAACAGGTAGATTTGGAAACATCTCAATGTGGTCTTCTCTCTGATTTTCTTTTTGAGCGTTCTATAGCTGCTGTTGTAGTCGACCACTGTTCATCCTTTAAATCCATAAATAGTGGTGTTCCTCAGTATTCTGTCCTGTCCCCAACACTTTTTCCACTCTTCATTAATGATCTTCTCTCTATTACTTCATTAACTATCCTCTCCTATGCTGATGACTCTACCCTTCATTACTCCTTTCAGTTTGAAAGGTGCCCCTTCCAGCTAGAATGGTGGCATTGGAGCAACTGACCTCTGATCTTTCTCTCATTTCAAATTGAGGCAGAGAATTCATAGTTGTTTTCAATGGCTCAAAACCTCAGTTCTTCCATATCTAAACTCGACACAATCTTCCACACAACTATAACATCTTCAAAAACACACAACTCAAGCCTTCACCTCATTTTAATATTCTCGGTGTTTCTTTCTCTCGTGATCTTTCTTGGAAGGATCACATTACTTCTCTTTCTAAACAAGCTTCTAAGAGGTTGGGTGTTCTGTTGCTCATTCGTGATTTTTTTGCGACAATCCATTTCCCTTCTCTTTTTAGTGGTGTTGTTCTCCCCTGTATGGAGTACGCCTCACATCTGGGGTAGTTCCACTCGTGCAGTTCTCCTTGACAAGATGAAGTCTATAGCTTTTCATCTTAACAACTCTACTGCTCTCACTAATTCTCTCTAATCTCTTTCTGCCATCGAACTGTTGCGTCACTCACTCTATACTATAGCTGAACTCTCCTGTTGCATTTTTCCTCCATTGAGAAGTGCTGGTACAACGCACCTTTCTTCACAGCCTTGTCCTTTGTCTGTCCAACTGTCTGACCCCAGACTTAACCACTATGCCTAATCTTATACGTACTCTTCTTGTAAAGTCGGGAACACTTCCTTTATCTCTTTTCCCAACATCTTTTGACTTGCACACTTTCAAGCCCCGTGTATTGGCGCATGTCAGCTTTTAAAGATTAAGTTCCGGTATTGCCCCAATTCTGGTGGAAATTAGAAGGCCTCTGGTCTTTAACCACCAGAGGATATATATATATATATATATATATATATATATATATATATATATATATATATATATATATATATATATATATATATATATATATATATATATATATATATATATGGAGACAAGATAGGGAGAAGTTAAGAAAGGTGATAAGAAGTTTTGGTGAAAAGACAGAACTGTTAATAGTTAGCAGGGAGGAGGGAGAAGAGCTTGTGCTGAAGATGAGGGTGCCAGGGTGGTGGAGAGATGAGTTTTTTTGGGGGGGGAGTATTCACAAGGGAATGAGGAAATAGGCTAGAAATCACTAACAGGATTGAGAAATACGGAGGAGTGGTGAGGGCGCTGTACCCAATCTTGTCTGACAGAAGAATGGATATAGGAGAAAAGAAAGTAATTTTTTAAAGTACTCTGACCCTAATTTTGTTATAAGGGGCAGAGACTTGGAGTACGACAACAAGAAAGCAGAATTCAAGCAGTAGAGATGAGCGTGCTGCGTTTGATGGTGGGAAGGACAAGGAGGGAGAGGATCAGAAGAGAAAGAATTAGAGAAAGTATAGGGGTTGAACCAATTAATCAAAAGATAGATGCAGCAAGAGAGAGATTGTTGGAACGTGTGTGGAGGATGCCGGAGGGGAGAGCGGCTTGAGGGAGGTGAGAGTGGACGCCAAGAGGAAGAAGACAGAAAGGGAGACCCAGGAAGAGATGGATAGAGTCAGTTGGGGATTCACTGAGGTGACATCACCTGCCTACAGTGGAACAGTTGGTGGAAGATAGAATTATTTACATCTAGATGGAAAAGATTGCTGGCCCCACTGATAGACCCCTAGAGCCTTACTGGGATCGGATGAAAACATATATATATATATATATATATATATATATATATATATATATATATATATATATATATATATATATATATATATATATATATATATATATAAAACAAAGAAACGCACTAAAACTCCAAAACAACCCCACACAACTCACCAAAACACAAATAGAAACCCTAAACAATCAAATATCTACCCTAATAAAAACTCACACAACCAACAACTACCAAAACTTTCTCGTTAAGGGGAACCGGTCAATGGAGGTTCCTCTTTTTGATGGGGGAGGGGGTATTTTATTTTTTTCATCTGTTTTATAGTAAAATCTATGCCGATTCCAAATCTGTAATCAGTTTTTCAAAATTCTAAACGGTTCCTGAGAAAAAGACTTTTAAAGTAACCCTTGTAGAATGACCTTGAAAAAAAGATCCTATATATAAAAAATTTTTTTTTGTTTTTTTCTGTAATTTTTTCTTATTCTTATAGCAAATTTTCTCCTGATTCCAAATATGTAATTAGTTTTTCTTAATTCCCAATGGTTACTGAGATATGGCTACTCAAAAAATCTCAAGGGGGCCGCCCCAATAGAAAGACCCCGAATTTTGGGGGAAATATTTTTATTTATTTTTTTCAGCGATTTTATAGTAAAATCTATGCTGATTCCAAATCTGTATGTAGTTTTTTCTAATTCTAAGCGAATCTTGAGAAAAAGAATTTTGAAGTGACGCTTGTCGAATGACCATGAAATTGGTGATATATGGCAACTACAAAAAAAGGAATTTTTTTTTTAATTTTTAAAAAAAAATTGGTATATTTTTATAGATAATAATATGCCGATTCCAAATATGTAATTAGTTTCTTTCAACTCCAAATGGTTACTGAGATATTACCAATCAAACAAGGAACGTACTTATAAATATTGTTTTTGCCGAATTTCTCCGAATCTCACTTTTTTCAGAAAAAAATTTGCCAAAAATAAACGAAATCTTAGAAGTTTTTCAAACTTTCTGGGTAAACGAGATACAGTGTGAGGAAGATAATCAGGTTACTATTCAGGTAGTTGAAGCAAGGTTTGAAGTGCGGAACCTATACCGTGCAAAGAGCAATTGATCACTATTTTTGAAACAAAATTTTTTCAAGATTTCAAACGAGTTTACGCTCATACCAAACTACCTAAACCACACCGTATCAGCTTCATTGAGCATTCTTTTGAAAGCTACATATGTTTCCAAATTTTTCGCAGAAAAAAAAATTTAAAAATTAAAAATTGTGTATTTTATCATGGATTTAGTGAAAAAAGTCATTAAAATACAGGGGGGGATTCAACCCCGTATTAAAAGAAAACTGAGCCTTCGAATTTACCCATCGTTTCACGACAGATGAAGAAAGAATTACTCTTTAAAACATTCGTTTTTGGAGTCGATTGAAGCAAAAAAAATTTTCGTTGGCAGGTGACCCTTAAAAATTTGGACAACACAAACAGCAAAAGAGTCTGGAAAACAATCCACACCATTCACAACGCAAAAAACAACCCACTTCACACTCACGAAACCCCAACCAATCCCACAACACAAACCCCATTAACTCCCAAACAATACATCAACCTACTGGCCACACATTTCGCTAAACAAAGCAGCTTACCCACCCACCCACAAAACAGGAAGATAATCAAAAAACTGAAAAAGCTACGCAACAACCAAAACATCTTAAGCATCGTCACACCCACAAACACACAAAACACCATTAAAACTGTCAAAAACTCTCCTGCAACAGGACCAGACAATATATCAAATATCCACCTAAAACACCTATCCAACCACACAATTACATACATAACCACCATCTTCAACAAATCCATCCAACTCAACTATATCCCTCCCCAATGGAAAAAAGCATTAATCATCCCTAAACTAAAACCTGGCAAAGACCCTTCAAACCCCTCCTCTTACCGCCCAATCTCCCTCTTATCCACCATCTTTAAACTTCTTGAAAAACTAATCCTAAATTCTGTCCTCCAATTCATCCCACAACAAAACTTCCAACACGGTTTCAAACCCAACCACTCCACCACCACAGCTCTTACCAACATCATCCAACCTACAATAAACGGACTAAACCATAAACCATACCACAAAACTATATTAATAGCAATTGACATAAACAAAGCCTTCGATACTGTCCCGAGACACAATCTAATCCATAAAATCCTCCAATCCAACATCCCAACAAAAATTAAGAAATGGCTGGCCAACTTCCTATCAGGAAGAACCGCCCAAATACAACAAAACGGCCAAAAATCGCGTACCATTAACATAAGGAACGGAGTTCCCCAAGGAGCCATACTCTCCCCCACACTATTCAACCTATACACAGCAGACCTCCCGCATAACTTCATACGCCGACGACATAACTATTGCCACCACTCACAAAAACCTCGCTACCGCAACAACAATCACACAAGACTACCTAACACAATTCCAAACTTGGCTGGTAGAAAACCGGATGACGGCATCCCCAAACAAATCCTCCATAACCCTCATAACAACAGACAAACACATATCCAACACCCACCCACAAGTCCTACTAAACAACACCCCCATACCCTTCAACAAAACCCCAAAGATCCTCGGCCTAACATTTGACACACACCTCACTTTCTCCAAGCACATCCAAAATACCACCTCTGACGCAAACAGAAAACTCAACATCCTCAAAACAGTGGCCAACACTAACATACACAACAACATACAAACCTCAATTGCCATCTACAAACAATTTATACGCCCCACCATCAACTATGCCTCCCCTGTCTGGCACCCTCTGCTCTCCGACCAAAACTTAACGACACTCCAAAAAACGCAAAATAAAGCCCTTCGCACCATCACCGGCTGCACACCACCAACCCCTCAACAACACCTACATAACGAAACCAAGATACTACCTATAAAGAACCACCTCGAAATGATAGGCACTCAATTTTACGCTAAAACCCGTCTACCCACACACCCATGTCACAATACTCTCCTCCAACCTACCATACACAGACTAAAACAACCTCCATCATCCACCAGTACCTTTTACAAACAAATCCTAAATCACATCCCCCACCTCCCCCCAATACCACAACAACCAAACATATACACACTCAACTTACACATTCATACATGATCAACAGACCTCCAAACAACATCCTTAACAGACCCCCTCCCGAAATAAACACCGACTCCAACAACCTCCCAAGACACTTACAAATCTCACTAGCAAAATTAAGATGCGGGCACCACCCAAACTTACAACACTACAAACACAAATTCAAAATAAACCAGGCAACATCTCCCACTTGAACCAGATGCGGAATGGCCCCGGAGACCGCGAAACATTTTCTACTACACTGTCCTTCCATCTCTCGCCCCAGAATCTCCTCGGGCATCACCTCATTGAAGGATCTTTGGACGAGGCCGACTGCGGCAGGCGGCTTTATTAGCGAAGTGTGGCCACCTCAACACGGGGTGGTCAGGGGGTGAGAAGGTAAAAAAAAAAAAAAAAAGTGTATATATATATATATATATATATATATATATATATATATATATATATATATATATATATATATATATATATATATATATATATATATATATATATTGTGAGCATGGGCGCATTTATGTGCTCATACTAATTATTTTGTTTTTCCAGTAAAAATTGGAGAAGACAGAAAAAGACATGCCATCACGGAGAAGCTTGAGAGGAGAGAAATGAATAGCAGATTACTAAGAGATAAGCTACCATTTTTCTTTTTTTTAGTTAATCATTGCTAGTTACTAATTTCGATATTTTCTTCTTTTTTTTTTTAGATTATACGTATTTAAAAATTACTAAAATCAAAAAAAAATAAATACAATAAAAAATTAAAGAACAATAAAAAAAATTTTTTTAAAATATAAGAAAACTAAAGGAACTCAAGAACACCGCATGACTTATATTCGATCCACACCTGGAGAATAGTAAGTCATGATATAAATATAATTTTTTCTATTAAAATAATTTAAATAAAGTAGCTTAAAATTAACTAAAATTAATTAAAATTTTTCATTACAGTTCCGATTGTGGAGCTATATGAACCGACCGGGCCCGGTTAAAAAATCAGGGAAAACCGGGGTTTGCCTGCCGGGGTTTTAAAACAGGAAATTATGCTTGAGGGGACAATCCAATTTCAAAAAAAAAATTTTTTTTTTTTAAATTTTCAGCCGATTCACCTGAAATTTTCAGTGTATAAAGCATTTTTCCCGGTGAAAAAGTCCATTTCTTTTCACATTTCCAAGATTTTCTCAGTCTATAACTATATATGTTTTTTTTTTTTTTTTGAAATTTGACTCTTTTCAAATGAATGGCGAGGGCCAAACCACTTTTCGGAATGAAAGTGAAATTTGTATTGTATATTCAAAATTATATTGGCAACATAAACTTGCAACAGACTTTTGTTCCCAGAGTTATAGAAAAAATGTTATAAACCCAAAATTGAACTATCGAAAAAAAAATTTTTGTGAAAAAAGTCTACCTTTTCAGACAAAATAATTAAAACATAAAAACTACAACTATAACATTAATTTTTGGTGGGTGCATAGAGGAGGGATGGGGCTACAAATTCCTCTCTATACTTTACTCAACGCGATTCGTTGGTTTTGAGATATAGCCTTCAAGACCAAATTTCAAAAATTCCCTAAGTTTTGGAGGATATATTTCGCTTCAAACAAATAGCATTTAATAATATATATATATATATATATATATATATATATATATATATATATATATATATATATATATATATATATATATATATATAATTTTTTTTTTCTCCTCTGGTGAGCAAAGGCCGGAGGCCCACCAAATTCCACCAGAATTAGGGAACATTCCGAATCTGGTCGCTAATGGCCGATGTCACCCGATACACGGCGTTTAAAAGTCTGTAGGTCAAAGGAAGTTGGGAAAACATATAAAGGGAGTGTGTTTCAGACTTTACCAGTAGAGTACATGTAAGAGTGAGCATAGCCGTTAAGTCTGGGGTCGGAGAGTTGGACATAGAAAGGATGTGACTGTGTAGAAAGTTGTGTCGCACGAGCCCTTCTCAATGGAGGAGGTATGCGACGTGAGAATTCAGAGGAGCAATGTCCGCTGAAATAGAGATAGTATAGAGAAAGTGATGCAACAATTCGACGGGAAGAAAGAGATTGAAGAGAGTTAGTAAGAGCAAAAGAGTTTATATGATGAAAGGCCCTAGACTCCACCTTTTCAAGAAGAGCTGTATGTGCTGAACCACCCCACACGTGCCAGGGGTACCCCATACAGAGGCGAACAACACCCCTATACAGAGCAAGCAACTAAAGTGGCGTAAAAAACCACGAAGGCGTCTCAGAAAACCCAACCTCTTAGAAGCTTTCTTAGAGAGAGAAATAATGTGATCTTTCCAAGAAAGATCATGAGAAAAAGAAGCACCGAGAATACTGAGGACAGATGAAAGTTTGAGTTGAGTGTTTTCGAAGAAGATATCATAGTTGTGTGGAAGATTGTGTCGAGTAGAAAGATAGAGGAATTGAGTTTTTGAGGCATTGAAAACGACCATGTTTTCTCTACCCCAATTGAAAATACGAGAAAGATCAGAGGTCAGTTGCTCCAAGGCCATCCTTATTGAATGTATCAACTGCTGCTGGGAGGGAGGTTTTTCAAATTGACAGGAGTAATGAAGGGTGGAGTCATCGGCATAGGAGTGTATAGGAGACGAAGTAATAGAGAGATCATTGATGAAAATTAGAAAGAGAGAGTTTGAGATAGGACAGATCCTTAAGGAACAACTCTATTTATAGATTTATAGAAAGAATGGTGGCCGTCTACAACAGCTGCTATAGAACGACCGGAAAGGAAATTAGAGAGAAAGTTACAGAGAGAAGGATAGATTCCGAAAGAGGGAAGCTTGGAAATCAAAGCTTTGTGCCAGACTCTATCGAAGGCTTTCGACATGTCTAGCGCCACAGCGAAAGATTCACCGAAACCCCGAAGAGTGGAGGACCAAGAGTCAGAAAGTAGGGAAAGAAGATAACCAGTAGAACGTTCTTTACGAAAGTTATACTGGCGATCAGTGATAAGATTTGAAGAATTAAAGTGTATCCAAATTTTCCTGTTAAGGATAGATTCGAAAACCTTAGAAAGAACGGAAGTTAAAGAAATAGGACGGTAGTTAAAGGGTTGAGAGGGGTCCCTCTTCTTCGGCACAGGTTGAATGAGTTCACGTTTCCAGCAAGAAGGTGAAGGTCGAAGTAGAAAGGCAAAGAGGAAATAGTTTACCAAGGCAGGGTTCAAGCTCGGAAGCACAAGTTTTGAGAACCGCAGGAGGAATACCATCAGGACCATACGCCTTCTTAGTGTTAAGCTCAGAGATGGCAGAAATGACAACTTTAGAAGAAATTACAATGTTAGGCATAAATGAGTTGGAGGGGGTTGAAGGAAGAAGAATAGCTCCGGAATCGTCAAAGGTAGGGTTAGAGCCAAAAGTATGAGCGAAGAGTTCAGCTTTAGTAGAACGTAAAATGGCAGTTGTGCCAGCAGAATAAACTAGAGGAGGGAAAGAGGAAGAAACAAAGTTAGAGTCCACATTTTTTGCAAAATGCCAGAAAGGGCGAGAGGAAGAGGAGCCAGAAAGATTATTGCATTTTGGGGGGAGAAAAGAGTTTTTGGTGTCTCGAAGAATAGATTTTGCACGATTCTGTGATGAAATATAAACTGAATGAGTTTCAGGAGTTTGAAGACGACGGTAATCTCTGAAGGCAACATTCATACAGCGGACAACGCGAGAACAAGAAGAGTTAAACCAAGGTTTAGTAGAAGGTAAAGAATATGCAATATACGCCTCCATGCCAGAGAGAATCACCTCGGTTATACGCCCAGACACTCTGAGGAACCCCTCCCATGAAAGCAATAATCATTCCATGGGAAATCAAAGAAGTACAACCGCAAGTCAGACCAGTTAGCAGCACCCAAGTGCCACAAACGACTCCTTGCCGAAGGATGGGGCCGTTCTTAAGGTAGACTTGAAGAGACGGAACAAGATACGGAGATAAGAAGGTGATCGTATGAACCCAGAGGAGGAAAGAGTTTAACCATAAAAGGAGAAGTATAAGAAGTAAGGAAAAGATCAAGTATGTTGAGTTCATCACCAAGATGGTCAGGGATACGGGTAGGGAATTGCACCAACTGCTCAAGGTTGTTCTGGATAGAAAAGTTGTAGGCGAGTTCACCGGCTGGATCATGAGAACTAGATGAAAGCCATTGGTGGTGGTGAACATTGAAATCACCTAAAATGATGATTTCAGAGAAAAGAGAAGAAGAAAGAATGTGCTCTATTTTGGAGTTTAAATAGTCAAAGAATTTTGGATAGTCAGTAGAATTAAGAGATAAATAGATAGAAAAAATAAATTTAGTATTAGAATTGCAAGAGAGCTTAAGCCATAAAGTAGAATATTCAGGAGACTCCAAATTAGACACACAAGAGCAAATAGCATCGTTGCGCATATTTTTATATATATTATATATATATATATATATATATATATATATATATATATATATATATATATATATATATATATATATATATATATATTATATATAAAATAATATATAAAAAAAAAAAAAAAAAAAAAAAAAAAAAAAAAAAAAAATTAGTAGGTAGCGGTTTTTTTTTTTTTTTTTAATAATTTTTTTTAAAAAGGGTACAATTTTTGCACAAAAAAAAATTTCAAGTGCTTATAACTTTTTTTCTAGATGTGATATCAAAAATCTGTTCACCAATGCAAGAAATTGAGGCTAAGATTATTCAGTTAAATTTTCAGCTCATGTGGACCAGTGGTTTGACCACGCTATTCATTTTTTTTCAGCTTTGGGTCCAAATAACTTTGAAACCTTATTGACTCAGAAAAATGCTCGAAATCAACTCTGAACTGAAAATTTCAGCTCAATCTGTCAAATAAAAAAAAAAAATTTCAAACAAAATATAAGAAAATTAAGATTTTTCTTCTTGTTTTTTTAAAAAATTTCTCTTTTTTTCTGTTTCTTTTAACCGCTCCTTTTATGCTAGTAAATGTTCATCTTTGTGTTCTGATTTTAGATCCTCCATAAGATTTAGTTTAAAATTTTTTACTTGTGGCACACAGAGGTCCTCTTCTAATTTTCTGTCTGCAGATGTTACATTTAGCTATTTCGAGCCTATCCTGAAACATTGTAAAGTACTCCCATAGTGCTGAAGCTGATCTTTTAACAATATTGACTGAGAGTATAAAAAAAATCATAAATTTGAAATAGTGTAGTTAATTGATACAAGTTTGATACATAGCAATAAAATAACAATGATATGTATAAATACAGGTTATATTGATAATTTTATATCTTAATTTTTTCAAACTTTACCTTAGGGTTTTAACTAGGTAAAGCTGTTGAATCACTATTATGAATCAAAAAAAAAAATTTTTTTTTTTTTGTACTTATACAAAATCTGTAATTTTTTTATTTTTTTCGGAGAAAATACAAATAATCATTAATTTAAGTGAATGCTGGCTATTCTACACATTTCTTATAATTACTTATAATTACTCCTTTCAATTTGAAAGACGTTCCTCCCAACAGCAGTTGATACATTCAAGAAGGATGGCCTTGGAGCAACTGACCTCTGATCTTTCTTGTATTTTCAATTGGGGTAGAGAAAACATGGTCGTTTTCAATGCCTCAAAAACTCAATTCCTCTATCTTTCTACTCGACACAATCTTCCACACAACTATGATATCTTCTTTGAAAACACTCAACTCAAACCTTCCTCTGTCCTCAATATTCTCAGAGTTTCTTTTCCTCGTGATCTTTCTTGGAAAGATCGCATTATTTCTCTTTCTAAACAAGCTTCTAAGAGGTTGGGTTTTCTGAGGCGCCTTCGTGGTTTTTTACGCCACTTTAGTTGCTTGCTCTGTATAGGGGTGTTGTTCGCCCCTGTATGGAGTACGCCTCTCACATCTGGGATGGTTCCACACATACAGCTATTCTTGAAAAGGTGGAGTCTAGGGCTTTTCGTCTCATCAATTCTCCTGCTCTTACTAACTCTCTCCAGTCTCTTTCTTCCCGTCGAATTGTTGCATCACTTTCTCTATACTATCGCTATTACAACGGATATTACTCTTCTGAACTCTCACGTTGCATACTTCCTCCATTAAGATGGGCTCGTGCGACACAACTTTCTACACAGTCACATCCTTTCTATGTCCAACTCTCCAACCCCAGACTTAACGGCTATGCTCACTCTTACATGTACTCTACTGGTAAAGTCTGGAACACACACCCTTTATCTGTTTTCCCAACCTCCTTTGATTTGCACACTTTTAAACGCCGTGTATCGGGTCACGTTGGCCATTATCGATAAGATTCCGAATGCTCCCCAACTCTGGTAGAATTTGATAGGCCTCCAGCCTTTGCCCACCAGAGGAGACAAAAAAAAATAAAAAAAGTAAACCTCAATTAAATTTATATCTAATTTTTTAAAGTAAAATTTCAGTGCTTTTGACCTCTTTACAAATTTTAGGCAACCTCGGCCAGAACCCCGGCCCCGGTCGGTCCCTATGGAGCTATAAATTAAAAATAATATATTACAAAGATCAACATATCAACTTTACTGAACTTAGTTCGTTTTCTTACTTCATTAAAGTGACGACGGAGTGTCTTAATTGACAGTCATTAAGAAACACACATTCTCGCCGGTTTCACATTAACCTAACGCCCTGATCGTCGTTGTTTCTTTATTCACGTTCCCTCTTTTTGTCCATACTCTGACATTATTGTTTGTCTCTCAACGATTAAAATATAATTTTTTTTATTCTTTCAATGACCCTCCAACTTGTTTTGAATTCATCATAAATCTGCCAAAGCTGTTCCTTCTGAGTGGTCATTTTGCCCTCGCAACGGTCCTGAGATCATCTGGTCAATCAAGCCCGATTGCACCTTCAACTTCACTCATCAACACCATCCAAACGAAGAAGACTGAAAAATCTAACATTTACGGAAGATCATCATAAAAAAAGTGAGTGTTCTCGAATTTTAAAAAATTTTCTGTTGATTTATAACCACAGCGCTAGGCTAACAGAGAAAATTTTGGCGACCCTGCCAGGATCACGAAGAGGAATAACACGTTCAATAAAATGTCAGAAAACACAAAGATGAAAAGCAATAATGATGAAATCAAAGTAAATGTGGACAGGGTGATTGAATCGGAATCACTTTTCCGAGACAATCCTAATGCCATGTCCACACCAGAAAATACTGATAACCCAAGGGGCGCACCTATGCATGAATTTCAACCAGTGGATCAACGTACCATGGAAAACATGCAAGAGATTCTTGAGGGTGTTATTAGGTATACGCGCGACGTAGATCTGCGATTAAACGAGCAAAATAAAAAGATAATGGATTTATTATCAGCTCGTGTAGATCCCGTCCAGTCTGCTTCTGCAACATCACCAGAAAGGTCGGTACATCCTCAGGAAAGGAAACCGTCCGTTCCAGTACATCGCGAGATTGACGGTGGACCACAACTACCACCGTCACCACCTACATTTTTACCTAACCAACAACGTACACCACAAGCGCACCCCGTATCTCGACAGGTAACATGACAAATCAGCAATTCCGGGAATTCGTAGCGGAAAGTTTAGCCTCTCAACAGGCTCACAACGCTATGGTTTCCCAAGTGATAAAAATGATGGCACAAATGTTCAATAAGCCAAAGTCTAACAAGGCTGTGCCACCCGCGAAATTTAACCTTGAAACAGACCAGGACCTTAAAGTATTCTTTTGTGAATTTGAGGAATATTGCACAGTACTGTACATAACTCAAAAACAGGATTGGTTAAGGCTCTTGGGTTCGTATTTGCAGTCGTCTTATCTGGCCCTCTACCATCAACTCCATAAGGCAGATAAGTCTTATGAAGCGATTAAACAGAACCTACTGGATCTGTTTAATACCGAGGACACAGTGAGACAAGAACGAGCAGTCCATGATTTTATGGCTGCTAAAATGCGAAAAAACGAGACCGTCAGGATCTTTGCTATCCGGTTGTTGGATCTCGCAAAGGCTTACCCCACCACTACGGCGGAGGGTTGTAAGGAACATGAGACATTGCATCAAGTGTTTCAATCAGCCCTACCGCAAACAATCAACAAAGAGATGGCAAGTTATTTGCGTAATCACGAGTGGTGTTCGAGAAACAAAGTTTCTTTTGATCAGCTGGTGAACCTGGCTGATAGACACTTTCAGGATTTAAAGGGACATGCCCAAACCCGTTCCTGAAGTTGTGGATATCTCCAGAGTTATGGCTGAGTCGAGACCCCAACAGAAGTAATGGGTGGATGTGGCGAAGCGATGGAAGAATACTTCTTCCAATGCCCAACCGCCTCCACAAAAGCCAGTTGAGAAAAGATCGTCAGAAAGGGAACGACGTCAGAAGAAAACTACGGGAAACCGCAGTCCCAAATTCATAAGGGACAAGCCACGTAAAAGTAGCGAAAGTTCAAGCTCTTCGGGATGGTCGGATGACCGTAGACAAGATAATCGACGGCAACAAACTTCGCAAAGGCAAACCAACCAATGGTGTAGTTTTTGTGATAAAAACACTCATTCAAAGGATACTTGTTATATTCTAAATAATAAGTGCTCCATTTGCAGGAAGAGTGGGCACTTGTCTTACAAGCGTTCTCAAAATTCTAAACGTCAAAGTCAACAACAACCCCAAAAACAACAGCGACGGTATTCGGAGAATTGTCCCGTATGTAACCAGTATGGTCAGAGCTTTGTATAGGGTAATCCTAAAATTAAATCTGAGTATCTGCATATTCGTTGCAAAACTAAAATTGAGGCGATTACTGGTAATCTGTACTTTTGGAGTTCTTATATAAAAAGGGTTGTGGGATTTCAGAGAGCTGGTTGGTCACTTTTGCAGCACGAGAACAAGAGTTAAACCAAGGTTTGTTAGGTTTAGTAGAAGGGAAAGAATATGAAATGTACACCTCTAATCCAGAGAGTATCACCTAGGTTATATATATATATATATATATATATATATATATATATATATATATATATATATATATATATATATATATATATATATATATATATATATATATATATATATATATATATGGAGTAAAGGTTGTTCTTGGAGTAAAAGTTGTATTGATAATATTTAATTTTTTTTAAATATGTAAATAATTATTAATAATAGATATGTATCGAGATGGGTACCGATATATCGCGTAAATAAGCGATATTCGATATAGTATCGATCTTTTTGAGAGTTATTGTAGGAGACTGAAAAAAAAAAGCAAGTAAAACAACACGCTTGTGAATTGTAATAAAATTAATTGTTCTTTGTAAATTTTGTAAAACGTTGTGAAAAATAATAAATACAAATAAGTTATCAAGAGTATTAAATACCTATTACAATTAACAAGAATATACCAGAACAAAGGTAAGAAATAAAAATTATTTTATATATAGCAGAACTCTTGGCCCTAAAGAAGAGGCTAAGCAAACTAACGACCTTAGGGCTACATAGCCATCTTAAGCAAGACATTAATTTTGCAAGTGGTGACCCCAGAGTGACAATATAGAACGAATATAAAATAAATAAATAAATAAATAGGAAGTGTTTGAATAAGAAAATAAATAAATAAAGTCATACATAACAAATTGTTATGAAGGCCTAGACCTACATCGTGAAATAGGGCCAACTTACTCTAGCTTCTAAATTGGTTATTGGTTATTTTGCTGAATTTAGCTCTCCCATAATATTGAAGAAAAAAACTGTTTTTATGGAAATTACTGGTATTTTTAGAAAAATTTAAATTATTTTAGGCCTAAAGTTGGAAATGAAATAGGGCCTATTCTAGTATAGTGTTTGTGTAGAATATTGCTCTCACTTACATTTAAAAATTTTAAAACTGCCTTTTTTCTTAAGAATTAATAGACATTTGATGAAAATTAAAATTACTTTAGGCCTAGTATTGGAAATAAGATAGAACAAAGTGATTCTACCTTATAACACCAAATTATGGTAATTGTTTAGTTTGTACTCTGCAAAGTTTCATAAGTTTACATCACTAATATGCAATGAAAGGTGATTTGTAGTGAAAAGTGCTTTAGTAACTGTGATTTTTAATAAAATAACTAACATTTAAATAAATTTTTAAAACAGTATTAATAATAAAGATAAATAAATTTATCACTAAATAAAGAATTAATAGAAATTCTAGCCTAGCCTGATAAACTGTTTTTTGTGAAACATTGGGCTCTTACATAAAATTACAATACAAACTTGCTTTTATGTAGAAATTAATAGACATTTTATGAAAATTTCAATTGCCTTAGCCTAACCTGAAAATAAGCAGGCTAAGTAAAAAAAAAAAAAAAAAAAAAAAAAAAAAAAAATTTAGTTTATCAGGTATAAATGAAAAATTATTTATAAGGACAAATACTAATGAAACCAATAACAGAGGCACAGGAAGGCCAATTCAACGAACTTCAGAAAGAAGTTCCTCCAGTGGAAGTACATCCTCCAGAAGTCCGTCACCTCAAAATAGGAAAACTCTTACTACACAAGATTTGCCAAAATTCGATAAGCGAGATATAGAAAATTGGTTGAACAAAGTGGAATGGCTTTTCCTGCTTTATTTTGTGAATAAGCCTATTGAGAGAGCTCAACTTATCGGACCATTATTGCCATCTGCCATTATATCCCAAATTCAACCACCTTTAACCGAAAATACTTACGATGAGTTGAAAAAAATTTTGCGAGCTAACTATGCTCCTTCGGCTAGGGAAAGAGTTGCAGACTTGTTTCAACAGAAATTAAAACCTGGTGAAAAACCCTCAGAATATTTGAATCGAATAAGGCTATCCCTTGGAGATTCTCCATTCGAAAGTATGATACAAAATAATGAAACAGTCGCAAAAGAAATGTTCTTACAAGTATTACCTGAGGACACTGCAGCAATGCTCGAAGTATTAACGAGAGATTTATCAATTTATAAAATGGCCGATGCTGCTGATAAATACATGAGTCGCAGAAGTAGAATTGCAGCAGAACATTACTGCCATGACTCTGTTGTTAATGCCATAGCCCCGTTTTCTACAAGAACAAGAGACCTTACACCACCATCTTCAATTTCCTTCCTCGCTCGAGAAGTGGCTAACCTATCCACTAAAGTTGCAGAAGTAATTAAAAAAGTAGACGAGCTTTCAACACAGTCTCATAAAATGGAGATTAGGAATTACAGACTTGAGAATAGTCGGACAAGAGGCTACTCCAGGGGCAGGTCACCTTCCAATTATAGGCCAGAAGATGCTCTTTGCACAAGTTTCGAGAAAAAGCTACAAGATGCCAAGGAGGTAGCTGTCGATGGGCACCCAGGGAAGCCCAACTTTCAACGTCAGGACCATCTCCTTCAACCCCTCCGGGAAACGGATCTTAGGGGTTAACATCAGCCCCTCAAAAAAGAAATTAAAAGTGAAATTTAATAATAAAGTGCAGTGTATAATAGTTAGTGATAAAAGTGTCAATATTAAATATGAAAAATTAAGAAAGGAAGAAGGTAAAAGCTACTCCCTGGCAAATGAGGTTTATACTATTGCAAATAATGATACTAATTCATTGCATACTTTTATAAATAAGGTAAATTATAACAATGTTCAACTTCATGGGAATGAGATTGCTACTACTGATTTAAAACCATCTGTTTTAAACGAAAGAGTATCTCAGTCTAGTGAACTTGAGCATTGTTTGCAATATAATAGTTTTAAAGATAAAAATCTGCATTCACAACATGGTGACAGGCCAGTCTTTGAGCAAGAGCCATCAGCTCTTTGCAAATATACTGCAATGCCAGTTGAAAATGCAAATTTTTATGAGGGTACAATGACTCCAAAAATTATGAATGTTTTAAATATGTCCAAACCCAATCTACAATTAAACAGTCTCTACCGTATTTTTGATGCTAACTCTAAAGAGTTATATGTGATCGACTGTGGAAGTACAGTATCCATTATTAAGGCTTCAGCAAAATATAAAAAAGAACCTATTGGTTTTCTTACTGCTGCTAATGGTACTCAAATAAACATATATGATGTTAAAACACTTAATTTGAATTTTTTATTGCGTAGAGATTATGAACATACGTTCTTAATCTGTGATGTAATTAGTAATATTTTAGGAATAGATTTTTTTCAAAAGTATAATTTTTTAATAGATTTTAGCAACCATAAAATTATTGATGCTC